>LD688971.1:7475063-7493070 GCA_003118335.3 Papilio memnon | reverse complement strand
TAAAATGGTACATATATTAATCTCGTTGAGTTCTGTAAACAATAGCAATGCGGATTTCCGTCGCTATATTGTCTAGGAGTCTGTGAGCAATTTGTGAATCTGCTTCCTACAAATCTCCTACGTTGGATAAATTGCCGGAATGCAGATGCGATACTATTATTCATTCTGTTTCGTACATTTATAAAATAACTATTTAATAAAAAAATGGAACTTTTAGATTGTAGATATTACTGCAAACTATCATTTAAGTTTACACGTTGTTTGGGAGGGAAAGAAAGATAAAAGCTTTTATATTTTCACGTGTTTAGAAAATGTCCCAAGACAATTGTTGCAACAGTTTTATTATTTTCTTTTGTTATACTCGTATTATATAATATATTAGAGGAAGTTTGAGAGTAGCCCCGGTGGTTGAGAAATTAAGGAGTAAAAGGTTAGCGTGGTATGGGCATGTTATGAGGAAGGAATAGCATGTAACAAGGACGTTAGTTATGAGTGTGGTACACCAGTAGAGGTAGACCTAGAAAGAGATGGATTTCGTGAAAGATGACATGATCAAGAAGGTAGTGATGACTGAGATGAGGGATGATAGAGTTATTTGGAGGACGAAAACCCGGTGCGCGGACACTACGGGTAGGGGAGATGATGGTGATTTTCTTTTGTTTAAAATGTGTTTTAATAACAACGACGGTCTTTCTGATGGTCTAAATCGTCTGATTTACATAGTGTGGCTCGATTTCGCTTATATTATTACGAATATAAAGGTTTATTTATCTAATGGAAAGGGTCTTGATGACTAACAGAAACCATTCACTACACTCTCTTACAAATACTTTGATATGTAAAGAAGGCTTTTGAATACTTGTATCTTTGGATTTAAATTTACATTTGAGTGACACTTCGCTAAGTGGTGCTGAATAACAAATCGTTTTGAAATGTTTTTGGGACCGTGAGTACGGATATGTTGTGTTCACATTCTATATTAGATAAGGATAAAAGAAACAATCAAAATAATTACACTACAACATTCTTAAATGACCTTATCGTTTATACCTTAGAGTAAACTAGAAAATTCAAACTAAATAAGTCGAAAATACTCAATTAGGGTTACCTTTCAATCAATCAAAACTGTTAACAAAGACAGAATTTTACACAGAGTCTTGTAGACATGACAGCCCTAACCGTAATAGCTACCAGGTTAGAATCCATCTTTGCTCGAGGTTTTAGGAAGCAATATAACAAATATTAACTTTGTTTTATCTGATCTTTGTTCCAGTTGTTTTTTACTAGTGGTAGATAAAAAGTTGGTAATTGCAAGCTCTGGGAGAACTCGTAAATCCGAAATTAAGTAAAAATACGAACTCGAGTTAGTGATGACGAGGCCACTTTTGATGCTTGTCGCGTCTTTAAAGGGTCAAGTGCTATTGTCAACCGTGGCCCATTTTATTAGGGTTTACACAACTGCAGGCGAATATACACCTTATCAACGCAACATAAAGTTGCAGTTTGATAGATGTGTAAAGTTTGACAATCTTGAGACGAAAATTAATAACCTAAGTATTCATAACTACGAAACTTTATAATCTCCGCGTTTAAATATAACAGGAACCTTATTATGTCAGGTTTTTTTTTATTAATCATTTATTTTCATTGTGATTACTTAGTTCAGTTATTATTTTTATTACAAGTTCAATTGCAATCAAGCAAAATTTTCCTTACTTTTCAAATATATGTCACGAAGGAACATTTCGACATTAATAAAATATTCTTTAGAAAGTTTGTAGCATAAGTATGCTGTTAGCTGTGTCCTTAAGGGCGGGAATACACATGACAGTAAATGAAGTAGTACTAGTGCATTTCACCTTTTGGCACAATGCATATACATATAAGAGTAAAAAGTTCACGAGACAAAGTGTCAATGTCATGCTTGGTACCTCCCTCAACTTACCCATGCCTAGCTGTGTGCCAATAGCGGTGTGCCAGCTATTGGTATGTGTACTCTCGTCCTAACATTAGGCTTTAAAATAATTAAATCTAAACGCCTCATTAGATATTCTGAGTTGAGTCGAACCCTGATGGGACATCAGAGGAGCCCTCAACCGTGCCTTGTAATTCCCGACCGCCTACGCGTAGATTATAAAGGTGCTCCCACACTAGAGGTGCGGGATTAAAGCATATTGTTTAACGCAAGCAAGGGTCGTGTTTAGAATTCAATATCTGTACGAGCAATAAATCCGTCTCTTTGTATAGGATATGTTAATATTATTTGATGTATTTAGGTAGGTGGGTAGTTTGCATTTAGATGACTGGGATATCGAATGAGAGATTTAATTAGTGAGTACCCTACCTAGCTTTTCATCATATGTTAATGAAATATGTTTTACTTTTTTATTGTTATAATAAAAAGATGTGTGCACATAAGCATTTATTGTTTAGAATCTGACACGGTTAATCAATGTTTTCGTTTCTTGCTGGTAAATGTTATTTTTTGTTACAACAATGTAGATTATCTCTGATTAACATTTAAAATGTAGTTTTAACAAAAACCTTATCAGACTCTGTTAAGAAAAATGGAATAATTTATTTTGTACATTATGAAAAACTTGTTTTTTTCCCACTTTGTTGGAAATCTTGTGTACAAATAAAACAATTACGACTTAATGAGTTTTGTAGTATAACAGCTGTGGTTGTCCTGCTTGTTTATTTTCATATTTTTGTTTGAAGAAGTTTGTTGTGAGGTGAAACTAACCAAATATAATTTATGGTTTGTTTTAGTAAAGTGTGTTTCGGTTAAGTTAATAATTTCTTATTATTTTGGGACAAATACAAAAACGGTCATGCTTAAATCGTACGTAGTTCATTTTAAATAACTGCGGTGTTTATAAATAAAATAAAATATGCGACTCCAATTAAAACCAGCACGGTTGTATGCTTATAGCAGAGTTGTTGGTTTCTTTGGTTAGTAATAAATTGTTTTAATTGTTAGTAAAAATTTGACTTTGGATATTCCACTAAGATTTATAAATGACCTCGTTCATTATATTAATTCTATCAGTTTTATTGTAATAAACTTCTGTCTGTCTGTCTTTAATTCAAAAGCCTAATGACCAAGAGTACAAAAGGTTGAAGGCTAGCTATACTTCAAAAAGTATAGTTAAACACGTGTTTTAACTCTGACACCGCTGTTTGATATTAAGGGCGTTAACATGGTTAATTGATGTTTCATAATAAATAAATATCGGATAAGGGCAAGTTGATGATGTACCACCACATTTATTCGGCGGTTCCCGTGCGGCTTCATCCGCATGAAATTATAAAAAATATTTCATTGTTTGTCAAATTCTCAATTGCTAATGTTGAAATTATCGTTACCATAATAACCTTGCTTTCTTAGTGTTGGCAGCTTGTAGTTTATGGTCCTTTTCCCATATGAAGGTTATTTTCCCAATTTATTTACCCCCTAAGTTTAATAGCGTGAAAATATATAATATTTTTATTAAAGGAAGGATTATTCAATATGCTGTGATTGCTGACATCCTACGCCACGAAGTAGTGTGTGGCTTTGTTATACTAGTATAGATTAAGTACTGTATTATTTATTGTTTAAGATTGTATTTCGCAAGTCTATGCACAGTGTTTCAATAACCATGTTTTTTCAAAAATACACGCTGTATAAGTGGGTGTGTAACTTATGTTTAAGCTAAAATGGAACTTAATGACTATCCTATTTATGGTAGACCCACATTTTTCTTATTAAAACACTTGTCCGAAACACATTGTCATTGAATTTCAAAGTCAACGAGTTCTCAAAACTCTCGAAAGTTTTTCAAATAAAAATGCATGTCAGCTGAACTTTTTCAATGTTTTTCGCCTCTCAAACCTAAGAACCCTCGGCCCTCTATGTTATTATAGTTGCTTATGCGAAAATGAACCCAATGTTAGTGTGTCCAAATTACTTTTTACAATGAAATATTTCGGATTCGCCAATTACATCACTTGAGTACAGACTCGGTGTAATTAGTAGAGGTTATCGGTCTTTTGATGGCAGCTCAAGTTAAATAAACAAAAACTTCAAGACTCTTGGATAATTTTAGTGACCAGTATTTTTAATGCAGTAATAAAAAAAGACACCAATTTTCTCTAGAACTTATTTCTCTCTTCATTTCGCCCGCGACTCCATCCGTGTGGAATAAAAAAATAACAAAAGCACGTAGCCTATGTGTTCTTGCAGGCTCTCCTCTACATTTGTGCCAAATTTCATCGACATCTATACAGCAGTTTAAGCTACAAACTCTAATGAACATCCATCCATCAAACTTTCGCTTTATAACATTAGTAAGAAATAAGATTAGTAGGATTTATAAAGACCGTTGATTTTTTAATTTTGAGTTCACTTCTTGTCTAGTATGTAAATAGGTTTTTAGTCTTTGTAGGGCCTTAAAGCTTGAGTGTGTAAAAATCCTAAGTAGCCAAAAGGAATAAACCTGTTCTTATATTTCTTTTGTACAGGAACAAAGGGAATGTGTAGGTACTTTAAAATACTTCAGTCGCTCTTTGATTTTGAATCCTTCTTATAGGGGGAATTTAAGATTTATTCCTGAAGCTTAGATTTTAAAAATGTACTGCAAATATTCGATGACTTTGCAGTAATAATTAATTTAGGAAAATCGCTGAATTGGATTTATTTTGTTTCTTTAATCTAGGCGATGTTAGGCATCCGCACGTAAGTACATGGCCGTATTTAGTTGTAGAAGTTTTTTGTATCAAATAAAATAAATATCTGTGCCATTTAAAAAAATTATGTCAATATTAAAGGTTTAAAATAGACTTTGTTTATAACAACCACCAATAAATAAAAACAATACACATTGAATGACAATGATTGCAAAAATGTTGTTTTGTTTTTCAGTTTGGTGTTAATTTAACAATGCCACTAAGTCCGACCCTGTTATATTTTCTCTTATATACAATATTACTGGAGCTTAAGGCTTTACTTCCACGCACAATGTTACCTCAATATCATAAATAAGCTCTAGATAAGAAAAAAAGAAACTCGCACGATTCACGAGGTTATCTCGTAGTGAGATAGACAGGTTAAATGAGGCGAAGTGTTTTATAGTGCACACTGTTTGTGGAAAAAGTTTCCCCAATTATCGGACGTAAAATTCTTTAATTTCATTTATTGAATTCTTTAATAATGGCTGCGTTTAGATTCCAAATAAGAAGAAAATATACATATTAATATTTTGGAAAACTGTAACATTTGGCCTACAAATAATTCAACGTAATATATGATATTTCGTATATGTAGAAGTTTTCCCACAAGTATATAAATGCGTTAAATCAAGGTCGTTATTGCCTTGTACAAAATTTTACGTCTTTAATAATTAGATAAAGTTTCCTTGGATTTAGTTAAAAGAAATCTAATTCTATAGTTTTTAAGTAGCAATACTAGACATATATTTTCTGCTATCTGCTCTAATAGAGCTAGGACTAGTTATTTGGAACATGAATTTCGTCGCTTTCAGTTTTCGCGCAGGAAATGAAATCCCACGAGCATCAACTACACAAGTTAACTCAAACTATAACTTTATTTGCAGCTCTATCTGCGCTTACTACCTAAGTTTTTGCTTTATTTCACTTATTGAATTTACTCTCACTGACTTCCTTCTTTTAGTGTGTGTGAGTTGGTTTTTAAGTAATTAAATTGTCATTTTCTTGTAAAAAAACAAAAGAAGAATGTACTCTGTTATTGGATTACGACGGGCGTGACATAATTAGCCGTGTTTGATTTAAGATTGTGTATGACGTAAAGCAAGTTTTTAAGGGACGTAAGGGCGCGGTAGGGGGACCGCCCAGGGCGCAAATAAAAATAGCCACATGTTTGTGAAAAACACAGTCATACCTAACCATTTTTATTTTCCTCTAACGTGGTAAAAAATGGCGTCGTAGACAACTAGCCCAGGGCACTATCTATACTCTATACTAATATAATAAAGCGTAAACACACAGTTGTTCGTTGCCAAAGATGTCAGCAATTACAGCATATTTTTGAATAATTCTTTTTTTAATAAAAAGCCCTAGACTTACATCACGCTTTAGGCTATATATTTTCAGGCCATTAAACTTAGGGGTTAATATTTTGGATAAAAACCCTAACGTGGGAAAGAGAACATAAGTTGCTGCCAACATCAAGGAAGCAAGATTGCCATGGTTTGTCATCATGTCATGCCATTTTGACATTTGCAATCGATAATTTGACAAATGTAGGTTAACAATGAAATAAAGTTTTTATAATTTCACGCGGATGAAGCCGCACGAGAAGATCTAGTTAATAATAAAACTGGTACTGGATTAAATGTAAATTGACTTCTGGGGTAATGTTTAGTTAATTATAAATTTAAGATATGTTTTGAAGTAATAAAATGTTTTGTTAATATAATTTTCCCTGTCCATTACGTTCCTTGTTAAAGAATTTAACATTTACCCATTTCAAACGGTTTGTTAACTATGTACAGATAATAATTTAACTGCCAAACTATCCGATTGTCGAAGTTGGCGGCGGTTTTGAATATCTATATATGGATTTGTTTTGCAACTTTCCGACAAATGTTTCTCGGTTTACTAACGCAAAGTTCTTTAATTTAATTTCCTTTGTTTAGCGTTTCCTGCTGTTAGAAAATAAAACTGTGTGTGAATCTATTTGAATAAAGTATGTTTTTTTAAGACTCACGAATGATATTGTTGATTGTCCTTCCCCTACACAATCGATTGAAGTTGATCTGCTTTAAGTAGATCTGTTTTTGTAGAGGGCGTTTCGCTATTTCGGCGTATCCAAGTGTAAATATAACAAGAATAAATAAAAGGTTATATTTTCTTTCAAATTCACTAATATTCTCTTTTACGAATTGTTTGTGAGAGTACGAAATAAACATCCATTCTCGAAATAGGATTGTACCATTCGACCCGTGTCAGAATTAAATAACTGACAGTCGGTTGTAACTAATTGTTATTTTGTGTTTACCTCACAGATGTACACAAATAGATAGGCGATTGTTCGGAAATTACAGCTTTTCCTTCATTCCGATTTAAACGTACCTTTAGATGGTAATCGTAATCAAGTCTATCACTTTTGATAGCTTGAAAATTCTTCACAGAAAATGGCGAAAAGTAAATAGACAGAAAAACATCACAGCCTATCCATTTATAGAGGTCAATGGTTTACATTATAAAATCTATTGAAATAGCATCTGCGCGTAAATGAACTGAATATTTTACTATTTACTAAAGATTTACGGTTGAAGAAAACCATAAATTATTGCGTTGTATTCGTAGATAAATACGACTTGACGGATTTAAGGTTTACTCGTATTTTTCCGACTGTGTTAAAGGGGTCATTTTTTATACTCTAGTTTGTACGTTGACTTTTAGATACATCAGTGTTTGTCGAACTTGTGAACGAAAAAAAAAACCAGTGAAGGCTAAGAGTAATTAACACAGTAAGGATTTTTTTATGTGTATTTTTCCCTCGGCCTGATTTAAATAAATTTCTTTGATATTGTAAAGTCTCTGTACATAATGGTTTGTAAACATTTCTACGTAACACATTTAACGACCAAATTATATTCAAACAAAGCAATTATTGGTAAATTGGTACGGCATCATATTTTTTGTGCTAAAGGAGTTTTATCAAAGGATTCTATTGCCGCCAAACTTCTTTGATGTTGAACGTCGTTTTAATGATTGTATGTGATGTAGCTTTTTTATTATTATTTTGAGGCTTCTTGTTAATGTATTTTCTCCAATATCGTCTCACAGTTCTCCAATGCTGAGCTCGAGCTTACCGTATTTTTATAGTAAGAGCGGGCGCACACCTTTGACTAAACCATCGCACAACTGTGCGATTGTCGATTGTTTCACAACTAAAAATCGACTAGTAAGTGTACCTCCACATAAGCTCATAGGAATCAAAGCGAGACTAAATACTTGTGGGATATATTAGTCAAAGGTGTGCGCCCGCTCTAACTACGAGTATACCATAGTCAACAACGGTGACCTAGTACAGGTTGACTTCACACATATCTTCGAGTTTATTTGCAGATATGTGCAGATTGTTTTAGGAATTTCCTACACTATAAGAACGTGGGATAAATGTACATATGAAATACTAAAACCTAACACATGGAAATTGAACTTGGATTGATTTAAAGGCATGTGTTTAACCGTGGGGTCAACTCTCCTTTTTTTTCAATTTTCTCTACATTAAAGCAAAACATTGAGAGAATTATATTTAAATTAATTCGTAATATAATTATGGCCTCGAAAGCTCTCAATCAGTTTGAGCTTTACATGTTCATAAACTTTTGATGTTGGAATTTTTTAAAAGTTGCCTCGGTCCGCAGAGAGCTTTCGTTTATCAAAAATTCAAATATATTAAGGCAAAAATAAAGTTCGTAATTATAATTTTATGAAATTCCTCGTTTTTTCAGACAGCTCGTATCTGTTAATGACATATTTAAGTTGAGTGCTAAAGTAGATTTAAAAGCTTTTCATTTAATGTCGAGGAAAATTAAAAAGAGCATACAAGCTTTTCACGCTGGGTTCTTTTACCTTGGGATGAAAATTCTGGTAAATTAACGAGATATTACATTATTACTCGACCTACAACTGGAAAAAATATTATTTGCATGTATTTATTCATATTGATTAATTAGAATAGAAAGAAAAAGTGATTTCAAAATGATTTCGCTTTGTGATAAAATAACAAAGAAATCTTTTTCAAAGTATTTTACTTATTAACATATAAGAAACAGAAAAATATTAACATTAATAATAAGGAATGGAAAAACAAAGAATCTTACGGTATTTTTATTCAAGTGAACAAATTCTGAGAGCAAAAACTCGTTTTCAGTCAAAATTTCATCGCATTCGTTAACTTAATGGGCTTATTGCATTTGCTTCTGTAGATTTTAATTACGTTCCATTAAGGCTGGCATACACGGACAGCAACAAACAAGTCTTACTAATATAAATGCGAAAGTTTAGATGGATGGATGATTGTTAGAGTTTGTAGTCTAAACTGCTTAATTCGATGAAATTTGGTATAGATGTAGAGCATAGTCTGAAAGAACATATAGGCTACTTTGTTTTTTATATTCCACGCGTACAGTCGCGGTAAAAATCTAGTACTAAATAATTTATTATGGCCTCATGAGTATTTTTACCTGTTATTTGTTGAAAGTGTTAACGAGAAGAGTTGGTTTCAACTTTACAACAGTATTGTTGTTATTTCGCGACTGTTGCCCGACTAACGACAGAACTTTTGCCCTCGCATGTGTAATCACAACATTTACTTAAACTTCTATAAGCCTCGATGTAGGTTTTGTTACCACTTTGTGTTTAGATTGCTTTGTTAAAAGTCGTTGTTAGAAATTCATAGTTAACTCGCCTGGATTAATTGTCACGATATAAGCCTGTAGATCGACTAACTTATCTGGCCCGGTGGTGTGACATAAAAGCTGTAAGCCTGTCAATTTTAAAAAAATATACACAAAGTCCCTGTTTTACTGTAGCTGTCATATTTTGTGCGTTAAGTGCTTAAAATATTTTCTGATAAAAGTAACTGTAATAGCCTCTGACTGGGCTAGATATTTTTGTCGAACTATTTAGTTAGACAATTATAAATATGTAGGATTTTGCTGAAAATTAAATTGAGTTTTATTGATCAGATTTAATCACTTTTAACAAGGCAAATGGAAAGTTATTGTATAATTACGTTGATAATGGAAACCCACGCTAAGATATGATGTAGCAAATTATATGTAGCAATTTGTATCTACGTTTAAACGCTACTAGGACATTAATTAAGTATACGATAGTGCGGTGCAACTTATTAAGCATGTCTCGCAACTTTAGCTGCTTTCTGTTCCATTCGAGTTATTAGATGTAGAGGAAAATTCTGTCTAGAAACAAGCTCTTTTAGACAATATTGTTATGGGACTGACATGTTCTAAGGAACCAAAGTCCCTATCAAAAATAAAGAGAAAAAAAAAAGACAATATTGTTGTTAAGGAAAAATTGGACTTAATTTTGTATATATTTTAGTTCTTTATGCTACAATAGTTTTGATTGGAGCGCGCACGCCTTTGCGCCTTTGCAACTATCGCACAACTGTTTAGTCTCGCTTAGATTCCTATGAGCTTATATGGAGGTGCACACTCTACTCGATTTTTATTTGTGCAACTAACAGTTGAATTGGCTACTAAATAATCGACAATCGCACAACAGTTGTGCCAATGTTTTTATAATCATTAAATATATCTTCATTTGGATAAAAACATGGATGAGAGAGATAATACAACCTTGTTTTATTGCATTTTTTCTCATGCATTGTCTGTAAAAATGTATTTACAAAAGTAGTCACATTGCCTTGAAACCTTTTGTGGCGGATTTTATTACTTCATTACTATACATTATACAATCGCTATGCTCATAAAAATAATTTAAATACATGTAATTCATATAAGT
Source organism: Papilio memnon (assembly GCA_003118335.3). Classification (NCBI taxonomy): domain Eukaryota; kingdom Metazoa; phylum Arthropoda; class Insecta; order Lepidoptera; family Papilionidae; genus Papilio; species Papilio memnon. The sequence goes on along the minus strand of LD688971.1, from coordinate 7,482,546 downwards.
AGGACAGCTATATGACTCACTGTTTTTAAATAACTATTAAAATCTTCATTATTCGACTTATACTACCAAGGATGGATTTATTGCCCCGTTATAGTACGGATTTGCAATTAATTAAAATGTCAATTTTCACTCCGAATGTACAGTCGCGGAATTCCCTTGTATTCCACTTCAGGTAAAGTTGCCTCGTTCATTGCTACGCTCCACACTCCGTTCCTACATATAAGTAATTAGATAGCAGTATTTCTAATGAAGGGATAATAATAAATTAGCCGACACTAACCGACTTATTTGTACAGATATATTTACAAGCTGCTTTATATTGGTTTTTGTTGTTTTTTGGAACACCGCCAGTTTCCCAGACTGTACAATGAGGGAATTACCCTTTCCACCTTAAAATATGCAGTTTAACGTTTTGTTTATATTTAACTCGGGATAATAACCAATAGGGAGTTTATAAGACCAAAGACCAAATAATATATAGACATGGTGAACAATTTTTTTTACCCGTCTTTTGTCATGTCAAGTTTTACGCCACCTCGTGTCTTTGTATTGATATGTAATAAAACATTATACAAAAATATAATAAGCTCCATCTTTTGTTATAAAATAAACTAAACAGTGCTACAAAAATATTATTTAATGACACCTATTGGCAATTAATTTAAATACAATTAATTATATTGACATGTGGTTTCTAGGATTGATGTGAAAAATATTTCAAGTGAAGTGTGAACCATGCCTTCTCTATATATTTTAATCTCTTTGTATTAGACTAGTTTTGATTCCCTTGATATGTCTGGTATAGTATTGTCAGATGTGTTCTGTGGACAGTTGCTCGTTCAGGCGTATACTTAATTTTCCATCTCAGTGACGCAGCGAACTTCAGGGGATTTATGTTTCATTTTACTGCATATTTTAATATGAAAATTCACATATAATTATTAAAATTATCGGAAAATATATTTCGATTGTTGTATTTTAAGACGAAAAAAGTTGCAGGAAAGTATACGCGGTGAATTTTTTTTTAATTCTGAACGTTAATGATCTCCATGCTTTGTCTAAATCTGTACTCTAATTTATACTACTATTTGATCTGAAAAAAAAAAATAGAAAAAACTAATGCTAAATGATATTTCAGTTCTTTTAGATCTAAATCAACAGACATCTCTGTAAGTTTATGACATTAAATTCGGATGTTAAAATTTTGTAATTCGTCTCATTTTGTAAAAAAATCTTTTTCTAATCTCGCTAATCTTAAGAACCTACATTTAAAATTGCTAAGTTAAATGTTTGCTTGAAAAGAGCAACATTCTTATAAGGAAATAATTAAAACTGCCAAGGCAAGTAACCCCTGAGACTCGAACAATGCTGCAGAAATTGTTACGAAATGAAAAGAAAACTGCCCAAAGAGTGGAAGATAGACAGCTAATACCATCCAATATAAAAGAGGACAATAGAGAAAACATATAAATAGTAGATTTACATGTTTACATAAATAAAACTTGGTAACTTTAAGTAATAATAAGAAGATAGAAGACTTTAAGAATTAAGCATTTCAGTGCTTTTTAGATATGATTTTATTTATTATGTTTGTATCGTATGTTTGAAACTTAAATTTTGCATAACAAAACTTTGAACAATAATATTAATTATGACGCATCAACCACGAACACACAGACATCATCTACATTTCTTCTTTTTAATGTTACTTTAAAATTTATATAGAATAGAACATAAATAAGGTATACATCGTGAAATTGACTTAGCCACTTTGAGCCATCGAAAAATAAAAAAAAACCTTTGCCTCTTTTCCTATAAAACACAACCAACAAGTATTACCCTACTAATAGTCGGGCAAGAAATAACTTAACATTGTCATCATATTTCTAACTTCAACCTCGACATAATGGGCCGAGGTTAACAACACTTTTGCCTCTCCGAGAGGCGATAAGCGTCTCTGAGAGCACTTGACGTTATTAGGCGTTGTTTTCTGTTGACTGCAGCAAATCTTGAGATATCAAAAAATCTTAAATACCAAGTACCTTGTTTATGCAAGGTCGTGATTTCAAGTATTCTTATGATTGAATTAAAAACCTACCTCTCGACTTTGAAGAAAAATAGTAACCAAATACTGACACTATTGGCCTAATTTTAGTCCAATTTTCCTTTCTAACCTTTGTTACAACGTAAGGATGGGAAGGGAAAGTGCATTTGATAAGGGAAAAGACGCCCGGGAATGGGAAATATGCTCTTTCTCTGCCTTAAAGTTGGTTGTTTTGGCGAATACAGATGGCCGCTTGCTCGTTTGTCTTTAAAAAACATAATAAATTAATCAAGACCTTTTGTCTGGCAATAAACAATGTACGTGTCAGTTATAACGAGTTAATTATTTAACAGTTTGTGAGTAATTTGGTTATAAAATTTAGCAGGAAAATAAAAAATTGTGCAGCACAATTGTGATAAACGCTCGAATGCATTTTCATTTCACGCTCGACTGTACCACGGACTCAAAAACCCTCCTCTGCCGCGTTAGTTTAATATTTACTACATCGTGTTGCTCTTACCATTTGAAGTATACAACCATCTTTATATATATACCCTGTTCGAAATAGTAACACATTTTTATGGGACAATTCGTGAATTTTAAAATATTTCCGGAAATTATTTTTTACATGAATATATTTAACATAAGCATTCCAAATCCAATTTAATGACAAAATTTTTACAATTTTTGCAGAGCCTGCATTTAGATATGGCGTGGTTGGTCGAACGCCCAGGGCGCTGCATTTAAAGGGGCGCCAAAATCTGCGAATTTCACTGTCACATATAAGTGTATTATCTCGCCCAAGCATGGTAAAAAGGGCTTTAGAAATCTCGCCCAGGGCGATAGTATGACGATACGAATTGACGTAGCTAAAACTAGATAGACTTTCAACCGAAGTAAAAGTAGAGTCTATTTCCAAAATAAAACCAGTTACACAAGTTGTTAGTAAAGATATATTGAAAATTCCAATAAATTAAAACTCTAGAACTTTACATCTGTCCACTTTGTTTGAGTAGTTCTGAACAAGACGATCATAAAAGATTCAGAACGCATTTGACAAATTGAGCTCAGAGGGTCTATTGTGAACTTACGTGACAGTTGCCAGTATTCGCAACATTCGATAAATTGTTCATGATATCTGTTTGGTATTCTAAAGCCCGCTATATACGCTCAGTTCTGTCGAAATGATTAGTTAAAACTGTGCATGTACAGTCAATACTAACTGAACAGTTGGAAATGTTGATTAAATTTGCCCGTGCGTCCAAAATAATACCTCCACAAAGCTTGTGATCCGTTAAGAATCAGAAATCGTTAGAAATCAGAATATACAGGTATACAGCGTATAAACTAAATCTAAATGTTTCTATGTCTATAGTACAGTCAGACGCATCAGATATAACGGTATGCTATTTCACGGCTCGTAGCGCAAACGATGCAGACCGCATTTATGTCTGATGTTTTTAGAATGATATTCAAATTACTATTGCATTATTTAAACTTCAAAAACTTTTACTAATTTACTTGGATAAAAACCGCTTTTTTATAATAAAAGGTCGTTAACAACCAGCCGATCGTTGTCCATTTACTGTCTGAAAAGGTGCATTGCCTATCTTCAATCGATAGAGAAGAAACGCAGTAGCGCGTCTTCTTCTTTGTCGAATATCATTCCCCTTCCAACTTTTTTTTAGAAATGGAAGAGGACTAAAATTAGGCTTTCATCAGACGAATCACTTGTATCAATGTTTCAAAATTTGATTATTTATAGTGCCTATTTAAAGTGCGTCTCTCCAATCTTAGTTATTGTTTAACAAACAATCAATGTACTGTTTTAAAATATTTTAGTATTAAATGTATGCGGAACTCGTTCTACATTTTTGTTTTATTTAAATTACAATAGTATTATAATGTTATCTTTATTTCTAAGCGGAACAAGGTCTAGTCGAAATTTAAAAATATTACTATTAATAATAAACTGAGCAGTTAACAATGGGGGATGTTTTGAAGTGTGGCAACGCAGTGACAGTTAACAGTTTCCGGCTGCCTGACTCGCTTGTATTTGATAGAGGTTTGTTTCAATTGTAAAATCAAATTATTACTAATACGTATTTCTAATCTTATTCTAGTAATCATTTTTATATGAGTTTGACATTAAAAAATAAGAAAATTATATGACAAAATAAAAAAAACATACAGACGAATTGAGAACCTCCTCCTTTTAAAAATAGGAATGTCTCACCTTTAAATGTGTAACAACATATCATAAAAAAGAAAATAAATATATTATCGGACTTTTGGACAACTGTTCTTTGTCTATTAAAAAATGTTTAACCCCGTTTGTAACACTATGGTTTTTATTCTATAAATATCTCTTTGTTTCAGACGATTAATTGAACATCACTGATAAAGTGAGTATTTTTAGAATTATTAACTTAAGCAAGTTAGGCATTTAATAAACTTAAAGTAAGAATAGAGAAATTTATGAATATTGTTAACTGAACTTGGGATTTAGCATTATGTTCGGGTCTGTAACTTTCATAGCGCTGTGTCAGCAAAAAGCTTGTGCCATTAGATAAGGTTGCGTCTGTGAATTTTACTAGAATATGAAATTCGGAGCAAATTCCTTTATTTCGTACTAGCTTTTGTCCGCGACTCCGTCCGTGGAATAAAAAACCAAAAGAAAGTAGCCTTTGTTATTCCAGACTATCCTCTACATTTATGCGAAATTTAGGTTAGTTTAGGGTACAAATTCAAACAAACATCTATCCATCTAATCTTTCGCATTTATAATATTAGCATGATAGTGAGCTTCCAGCATCACTTGTGGTCAAATAATGTACGTTTCATATATTTTCTCTCATATCCATACCCTTCCCCTTAATGTGAAATATAGCATTTTACTCACTAATAATATAGCTTTTTAATGGTGAAAATATTTTTGTAATCGGTCCAGTAGTTTTTGAGTTTAGTCGTTATATACACAAATACAAATCTTTCCTCTTTATAATATAGGTATAGATGGGAATATAACTTTCTTGGTTAGTAATTAATTAGGCTTCAATGTTAGCCATAGTATACTCTTCATGCTTAATTAAGTTTCGTATTATTACTAGAAAATAATACGTGTGACACCGGTCAATAACTAGTATGTATAATCGATCGATTTGGTAACATAGTTAAAAAAATAGGGGCATATTAACGTAAAAGGGGTGTTAAAAATTGCTTTGAACGTGTCAAAGATTTTTTTAGTCCGCCCTGTTGCTCGCTCGTGTTTACACCGAACGTCGTTCGCTTTTGTTACTTTTTAACACTCTTTTGAAGTCTGTGGTCTTTCCTTGTATATACCGTTTAACTATTTTAGTACTACATAGAGTTTATTTGGCAGTTCAGAACATGCCTTACGGGTCCAAGTTCATAGGAGAAAATTGAAGCCCCGAGGGAATTAGAACTTATTGTATTTTATTTAATTTGTAAATATATTACTTTCCCAGTATTTTCTAAGATAAACGTTTTTCTATTTAGGCATTCCCCGGGGCTTGCCTGAAGCGACACAGACTTTATTTACTAGCGTGGACATTCACTTTATTTTGTCCACATTTAAGATACGTGATACGAATACTGGACTCAGTATTATAAATCTCGCTGTACACGAACTGCTTTCAAATAGTTGCCATTCATGTGTTGGCAGATTTGACTGATGACCTCTCAAGTGAGATTCTACCTCCCAAATAGAAGCGAACAAATGCTCTTTTTGAGTCAGTATACGTCCATAAATGGTTGGGTAATTGTTATCTTTACTCTCTCTAGTAAAAAGTTTTATTTAACAGAATTTATTTAATGCAGCAGCTTGCCTAGTCCATTTCTCTATAGCCAAAGATTAGTGGCAGCAATACCATCGGCAAGGCGACTGCTAGTTGCTGTTGCGACTGTTTAAACAGTCCGTGTACAGCGGCATTAAGAGAGTCTCTTTCGTTGTGCTAACAAAGTGGTAAATTTTGATTTATTTCTTTCGGACGGGTGATAACTTTTAACGCCATTTTCTTGCTTCGACACATAAACCTTCGCGATAAGAACGTGACTAAATCCTCAAATAAGTTTTTAGTATTGATTTGTTTTAAGAAAAGTAAAGTATGAATTAATATTGAATATATTTCGTTATGTAGGAAATATCAAATCATATCAAACAGATAGATTCGTTAAAAATTTATATTTTTGTATGTGTTTTTAAAATGGAAAATCAAAGTAAATCTTGTAAAAAACATTTTTTTAAATACTTAAAAATTTATTATACTTACGTCAAGTATAAAAATATAAAGCACGCTACAGACGATTAGAACAGTGCACTGCTTTGTTACAATTGTTTATTAGATCTGATTGTATGTAGTGGGTTTAAACTAAAGTACCAAATTATCGAAAATTTTTTTTGTTCCAAAACTATTAGCAAACATATTCTTGAAGATATACTGATGTGTAAACTCGTACGAGACACATCTTAAATACAAATAGCTGATTTTATGTCAAATTTTGTCTTATCGATAATAAATTACATGTCACTAAAAGACAGTCTATGTCACGATAGACAAATTTATTAATAATTTGCATTTTCATTGATTGTTAAATATTCAAGTAAGATCGTGTTTAGCATCGGAGGTAGCTAATAACTGTCACATTACACTTTTAGCCTTCATTGCCTCATAATTATAGAGTTTAAAAGGATAATTACTGTACAAAAGCCGTAAAAAAGATTACCTTAATTTAACTCGGTTAAAAAAATCTATTATGCTTACTAATTTAAAAACAATTGAGTACTAAAATAAAGTGTTTATGGGCAATAATTTTACGAGATAACCTAGCCTAAGGCTCATTCGATCGTGCCTCTCTATCTCTAGTTCTGCTCTCTCGCTTGCACGTTTCATTCAGGGACATGACAATAAGTTATGCTTCTTAGTAAGTGCAGGTAGCATTCCCCGAATTCTGGATTTAAAGCACTAGCTTTCGCCGGAGTCTCCATGGAATTAGAAAAAACAAAACAAAAGCAAGTAGCCTATGTGTTCTTTTAGACTATACTCTATATCCAAATTTCATCGAGATCCGTTCAGTAGTTAAAGCTACAAACTCTGACAAACATCCATCCAAACTTTCGCTATTAGTAAGACTAGTAAGTTTAAGAGCGGGCGCACACCTTTGGCTAAACTAACGCACAACAGTTGTGCGATTGTCGATTGTTGCGCAGTCCACACAACTGTTTAGTTGCACAACTAAAAATCGAGTAGTGTGCGCACCTACATATAACCCCTTAGAAATCAAAGCCAGACTAAACAGTTGTGCGATAGTTTAGTCTAAAGTGTGCGCGCGTTCTTACACGTCAAAAATCTTACTAATACTAATATTATAAATGCGAAAGTTTAGATGGATGGATGGATGTTTGTTAGAGTTTGTAGC
>LD688971.1:7463053-7473470 GCA_003118335.3 Papilio memnon | reverse complement strand
TTTGACAAATGTAAACAATAAAATAAAGTTTTTATAATTTCACGCGGGTGAAGCCGCACGGGAACAGCTAGTCATTTATAATATTAGTAAGATACATTATAACCAATTTAGTTCACATATAACCAGTGTTGTCGTTGGTCGCTGCATTTACCAACACAATATCAAATAGTTATCGTTGTTCACAATAAAATGTCAACAGTTTTTAACCAACTACAATGTAAAAGAGAAATCCCTACGGTTAGTTAATTTAAAAACAATGCTCTACTTCACAGAAGTTGCTATTTCACATACGAATGTACGCGATACAAAGGGAATTTCTAAATCTACCTGTATTTACTAAAAGGTTTTTGCTGTTAAAATATAAAGAAACTTGATTTTTTTTTATTTACACACTTATTTAAGAAAGGTTACTTTCACCAAAAAATGTCTTTCTAAGAAAAATAAGAAAATTGTCTTCATGATAAAACAGATCACTAGCTTTCGCCCGCGACACCGCGTGATATTAAAAACAAACGACAGTAAGCAGTCTATGTGTTCTTCCAAATTGCCCTCTACATCTATACCAGATTTCATATTTAGATCCGTTCAGCAGTTTAGGCTACAAATTCTAACAAACATCCATATATCGAAACTTTCGCATTATTAATATTAAAAATAAAAAAACTTTAATAACTTTATTTTTTATTTCTTGTTAAAAAATGACGTAGTAATGTTTAGGACAGTCTATAATTTTAAACCAGGTTTTCTGAGCAAATCAAATTTGTCCTTTTTTCCAATTACATAAAGGTTCTTTGAAAGCCAATTACATTTCCACTGAAGTAAGATTTGAGTGGAGACGTATTTGAACAAAACATCGGGATTACGTTCAATTATGAATTAAGGTGAATATTAAGTACTCACGGTTCGGAATTCAACGTAGATTATTGTCAATCTATACTATTACTACAAAAAAATTAAACAATAACAATTTTTTTTAATTTTAAATGGACGTAGTGTACAGTAATAATATTTATTTTTCATCATATTAATAATTGAAGCTAAGACTGTTGAACGTGAAATTTCACATGTTTAAAAATAATGTCAAGGACTGCAAAAATCTATTTTTAACTAATAATAAAAATAACGCATTTAACTATCAATCACCGACCACTCGCGAGTGTAAAAACCATAAAAGTCAACTCTACCTTTACGACTCTCTGGGTGAGAATTCATTTAGCATTACCCTTATTCAGTCAGTGGAAGCGCACGGTTACAATTCATTTGAATTATGTCACAATTCAAAACGAACCCGTAATAAAATGAACCATATTTCTCTGAGCCGGATGAAATATTACCTTAACTACGATGGCTTGTCACAATATGACAGACAGTTTAGCAAAATTTGAACAAAATACATGAAATACGAAAATATAAGTAAACTGGCTTTTGCCCGTGACTCCGTTCGCGTGAAATTAAAAGAAACAAAAGTGTTTGTGTGTATACGGCTAAACGGATCTTGATGAGATTTGGCATAGATGTAGAGCATAGTCTGGAAGAACACATATACTAATTACTTACTTTTTTAATTCCACGCGGACAGAGTCACGGGTAAAAGCTAATTAACATATAAGTATGAATGGTTTAAAGTTTTCTATTGAAGTCACTCAAAAATCGCTTGCAAAATGCTAGGGTGTTAATGATTTCTTATAAAGAAAAGTGAAAACTCAGGATTAATCAGATTTTAGAGGTAAAAATTTAAACAATGTTTTTATTAATTACCAAGAGTATCAGCAAACAGGAATATCAAAAAGTGTTTCAAAATAATAGCATAAAAAACATATTGCTTGAAACAAAAGATCACCTTGGACTTAAATTTGCGTGTAAAAAAAAATTAAAACACTATGTTCTTCACGAACAATAGATTCTTGTTTACAAAAAAAAATGTCTATGAATTGCGTCATTTATTCTAACAATGAACTATGATGTGAATCATTTTTAATAAATACGTAATCGAGTAGATGTTTTTATGTACAATTGCGTATTACTATACAATATATGTTAACAATAGTTGCTACTTAAAAAAGGTACACCAAAAAAATTAACAGCTACTTTTATAGAATTAGCGAAAATGTTAAAAACACACGAAATATTACTTTCATCAATTCAATCATTTTTTATACGTTTCGTTTTAACTGAAATGTTCAATTAAAACTGCATGTGAGACATTTTAACTGTCGTTTGAACTGTACAGTTACTGTACGTAATAACATTTTACTTTCACAACTTAGTTAATGTACTAAAGGCAAGAGAAGAGAGAGTAGAGCGTTGTTTATTTTTCATTATAATGTATGAAAGTAAACTGAACGGTACGGGTTATTATCGTTATGTAAACACGCTGCTTGTTTAATTGTTATATACTTCTCAATGCTCCTCTATTTAGTTAGACTCTATCTATACGAATATATGAAGATAATTGCCAAGAAAAAGGAAAAAGACGTTGAAGTTAGTAGCTAGTAGCGACGTGAAACAAATAAAGAATAAGAGTTAAATAGAATGAATGTCGGAGATTCGTAATTGTGGTTACTAGGACGGATGTCGTTGATTTTACATAAAATATCGTTTTAGAATTTAATACTTGTAAGAAATAAAGTTTTTGTTAGTTTCGAGAAAGTATTTACATTGCATTAACAAAAGACACTTAAATAAATCCTAATTAAAAGTAAACCATCGACAAGGAAAAATAATAAAAGTCTTTCTGTGTTTATCACTTGTAGTGTAATTTATCACATTTTTCAGGTTTACATTTGTTTTTAATATGGCAGCATTATGAAAATTAATAAAAGTATAATGATTAACTAGTTTTCTTCCGCGTGGAATAAAAAAATAAGTGAATAGCCTATGTGTTCATCCAGACTATCCCCTACGCCTATGCCATATTTAATCGAGATCCATCCATCCATCTAAACTTTCGCATTTATAATATTAGTAAGAACAAAGGCGTGAGATAATTACATAGATTGGTATTTTTCTATTGTGATTATAAATATTCGATTTTTACATTTCTTTACATAAACTAAAAAAACAATAGCTATTTTTTTAATTCCACGTGGACCAAGTCGAGAATCTAGTGGAATATGAAATCTTCAATGTAAGTTGGTAAAACCTAGGATAAGTAGGTTTTGTTTATCGATAATATCAAGTTACAAAGGACCTTTCCTATGTTTATTTTAACTCAAGGGACATGAATATACCAGATAAGGCTTTCATGTTTTCTTTTAGAATAGGGCTGTGTAGTTATCAAATATGTACGGTATTATTTGTGTATTACATTATAATATTGGTAAAGGGATAAAAAAAAACTCGAATGTCTCGATGGAATTCATATTCTGTACAATAAAAAAAAACTTTCGTATAGTTACTTACGATCCACTCCAGATTCACATGGAAGGGAAATAACGTTTATTTTTTCTGTCATGTTTTCCCGTTGATGTAATATACCCTATATTACTCAGTGATATTGTAGCTTTCAAATGGTTAAAGAATTAAAAATTGTAACCTGCATTTATTATTCCTTTATTATTATTATTAATTAATGTCTGTTTAGGTTAAGTCACCCTACCTACGTATGTGTTATTACTTATGTGTGAAGGGGCTAGGTGAAAACCAGCGCAGTAACGGCCTGCGCCGTCCCTGCAATAGCTGAGCTAGCCACCTTTTGCCACATTTCTCTTTTTTTTTTATTTTATATATATAATACTAGCTCTAAGGTTTTTGTGTATTTTTCTGATGTAGTTTATTTGGTGGCAATAAAAATTCTATTTATTATTTATTTATTTATTTTATTATTATTGAAATCGGTTCAGTAGTTACGGAGCCTATTTAATATAAACAATCAAATATTTTCTTATATAATTACTAACAATCTAACTAATATTATAAATGCAAAAATTTAGATAGAAGTTTGTTAGTGTTTGCCGCCTAAACTGCTGAAGGAATTCGATGAAATTTGGCATAGATGTAGAGCATAGTCTGGAAGAACAAATAGGCTACTTTCTTTTTTCTTTTAATTTCACACGGAAGGAGTCACGAGTGAAAGCTAGTAACAAATATAGGTTAAAAGTGTTTTTATGACTGGCTGAGATGGTTTTTTATAATTTTTTTATGCGTAACCACAGTTTTTTTAGACTTGGTCAAAGAATTGTAATTTCTTTTTATATTTATTGCTTATTTATCCGTAGTTGCTAATTAAATTTCGCGGAGTATGAAGCTAGACGTCGAATAAAGTTTTCAATAACAGCGAACGAGTGGTTTTGTTAAATCCTCAGAGAGTCTACAAAGGAAACCAAGTTAAACTAATGAATTGAGTTATTTTAGAAATAATGAAAGGAAATTATAATGATGACTAACATAATAATTATTCATATGTCGTATATTGTGATAGTTAATTCAGACAACTTTTAATAGCATTATTATTAAATAAAAAAAAAATGAGTCAAGAGTTTTTTATATAGAAGGTTAAGAGAATTTTTATAAGTCACATTGATAGCTTTTCGATGTTTGTCTTCTTCGATAAATGTTATGTAATGATAATGTTAATAATTGTTTTCAAACTAAATAAGTAAATGTGCCTGTTGTCAACAATTAAACGATTCTATTAATTCATTAGCAGATTAAATATTATCTTAATATACAGTAAATGTGATTATCGAATGATAAAAACGAAGTTACATTTTGAAAAGCAAAATAAATTGCACGACTCACTTGGTTCGCTCTGTTTGTTCGCGACCTCAGCAAAATGAATATCGTTGTTTTATGCAAGTATAAAAATAGAAAAAAGTCAGAGTCATTAAATGATGACAATATTAAAAGGAATTGATACGGAAGGTTCTTATTTTATTACATGCGCTGTTATAGCACACCTGAAACTAAACTGTCGCATAACTGTTTAGTCTCGTTTTGATTCTTATGAGCTTATATGGAGGTGCGTACTCTACTCGATTTTTAGTTGTGCAACTAAACAGTTGAAGTGGCTGTGAAACAATCGACAATCGCACGACTGTTGTGCAGTAATTTAGTCAAAGGTGTGCGCTGCTCTTAGTGTTACTTATCTTTGTCATTGGTGTCGTCTTCCATTGTCAAATACTCATTTTAAAACATGTCATCTTTGATTTGTCGTGACGGTGTTTTAAGGGAAATCGTTCAATTGTTTTGTGAAAAGTTTTTCAATAATTCAAAGTTGAATCCTCTGTCAAAACCACACAAATTTTCAGCCGATTTAACACTAAATCGAATCACTTAACGTTAATTAAGAACTTGAAAAGTTAGCCGCCATCTTTGAAATTATTTAAATAAAATTCTTTGAGAGAGTATTTAAAGTTTTAAGTGAGTAATCGCGCTTTACAATGTTGTCTAGTAAAATATTACATAAATATAATTTTTTAAGAGGAAGTATCATTTATGAAATGTACAAGTGTTACGAGGTGAGCCGTGTAACATTCGACCTTGTAACATCGAACGCATCTTAACATGTTATTGATCACAGGCATATTACAAGGGCAAATTCAAAATTCAAAATTCAAATTCAATTTGTAAAAAAATTACGTTTTACGTAAACACCTTAAGTTATTATTTGAAACAGTTATTGACGTAAGTTTATTGTTTGCTAATTTTTTGTAATAATTATGTGGAAAACAAATGAGGTGAACATTTGATTTTTGCTATGCTTTGTAGCTATATGTCGTTAGTAATTAAATATTCATTTCTAATTCACTTCTGCTTTAATATAAGTGGATGTTAGAACGGCGACTTTATTGGATTACGTCCTGTAGGAACTTAAAGGTCAAAAGAAATCTTAATGAAGCTTTTTATTAACGTTTTATTCGTGTGAATATTTACGTATGTAATTTAATACACATTTTTTATCTTTTACATATGTATTGGTGTCAAAGATTTAACAATTTAATCGATTTTTTTAATTAAAAACTTATTAAGCGATACATTGCGTTAAAATATTTATATTTATAAAGTGGAATAAGAAGTAAGATTCTATGAAAAAGATAAATTTAAATGTATTACCACATATTTCTACTTTGTTTAACACTACTTTAAAATTATATTAACTTACCAAATATTCTCATTACATCTAAAAGTTATTGTTCATCACATTCACATCATTAAATTGAACTATTAATCAAATTAAATGATTTTTAACTCTATAACTAAATTAAATATTATAACCAGTAAACGACAATAATGATTAAAATTAAATAATCAAGGTATATTGCTACGCTGTAGAACTTTGCCGCGTAGCTCGTGCCGCGAGTTCGTAGCAAGCATCCGCTACGAGAGCTTCGGCTACACTGAAGCTTTGAGCAACAAATTGTTAATTCATACACTCTACGTAGATATGAACGCCTACAGCGTTCTCTATGACTTTCCAATTTATTGACCGTTTGGATAGTTAGGCAATTTAAATCGTGTTGGTAGGAACTTATTAGAAATGTAAGTAAATTTGTAAGTAGGGAAATGATATATTGGAAGAGGAATATCCTATTTCTGTGTACTCTCTGTTTATATAGGTCAACGCATCTGAAAGCTTGTTACAGATGTCTATGGCTGCGGGCACTTAACATTTTTAGCGATTTTAACTCATGTTGCATTAAAGTATGCTAAAGATTGAATAATGGGTTAATTCTTAATTCATTCCTTGTATGTGATTTAAAAATGTAAGCGATTTAAAAAGGGTATTAATTTTAATTAGTTTCTTAGCGAGGTTTTAAGTTTTTTCTCGCAGCAAAAAGTTTGTCACAAATTCGTTCAGGTCCAGTATTGTAAAACTTTTATAATTGAAGTTTTAAATTTTAAATAGGGGTAAGGTTAAAATGTAGGTTGCTTGAAAGTAAGATAGCAAAAGTAATTTACATTTTCTTAGTTGAAGTTATGGTAATATTGTGTTAACAATAGCGACATATTTTTAAATACATTCTAATACTGTATTTAGCAACTTAAAATAAATATACCATGTTAATTATTACTGTATACATAAGGTACCTTTCCTCAAAAGTCCTCTCGGAACTTGAAAAGACTTTTTGTTATAAATAATGCAAATAAATTATAAGCACGAAAAATGAGAAATTTGTTTTGGTGTTTTTTTTATTCCAATTTTATTTATCTGTATAGATTAAAAATAACAAGCAAGTAATGTTATTTTCTTTAAGAGGAGGGAAATGCTGCAAACGGTAACCTTCCTCTTTAATATAATTGGTGCAAAGACAACTGCACTTCAAAGCATTTTAAGTAGATGCCTTAGTGTTCTTTAAATGCAATATTAAATTTCAAAGACAACGACCGGTGGAAAATATTTTTATTATTTTTTTATCTTATCGTTTTATTTTATTTCTTTATTTTACTGGAAAATAAGATTTTGTAGGTTTCCACAAATAAACAATAGAAATATTAGCATGATAATCACGACGAAAACAATAAGACAATTAAAAGAAAAAATAATATAATGAGTTAGCATATTTTATTATATAATTCTAAATAAATTTAAGAAATATTTATTATAATTTTCTTGTTATTATTATTCTTATAGACTTAGAAATAAAAATCCATTAATTTCAAATAATTAACAGCCTTAGTTGAAAATAGCTACAACTTCGTAACAAGGCTTTGCGTCGAATCCAATTTGCTTCTAAAATTGAATTTCCACTGGCGATAGGCGTAGGCGTTGGATGGTAAATACGACCTGGTTTTTATCGAACATTTAATCGAACAGAAAATAAATTGCATATAAATGTACATGAAACAATTTAAAAAATACCATCGAATGTTTATAGTCATACATTTCTGTGTATGTATCACATTATAAATTCGAATTATTAATGTATGGATGAATGAATATTAATAGCACATAGGCTACTTGTTTTGTTTTTTACAGGCAGAAAATATTAATTCCTAGTTAGTGGAGTAGTTACTCCAAACTGTTACTTTCAAACTGTTTTAAGTCTACTTAGACTTAAAACAGTTTGAAATATCGATTGTGTTAACCTCAATTAAAGTTACTAATATAATTTACATTCCTTTTGACTAAGCAAAATATGTTGGCGTTCGATTCGCTTAACTTTAATAGCAATTAGTTAAATGAGATTACTTCAAACCTCCGGTCGCTTTGGAAGATGGCGAGGGGACCGATAAAACTTCGCTTTGTATTGAATAAGATAGATTTTCAATGTAGATTAACTAGGGTTAATTAGGAATCATATCAATAAATATTTAACGCTTATTACACTTCTGCTGGGTTTCTGAAGTTTCTATTTGTTTAATTATTACCTATTGATTCATTAGTGTTAGGTTAACCTATGTTTCCATGAGTAAAACTCAAGTTACGTAGTTCGGAAACTCATTAATATATCGAACCATAAGCAGTATCTAATGTTTGAAGGTAGTTCGAAAACCACCCATGATTAAAGTAACTTATGTAATTTATTCCTTCATTTACTTTTAGTGTCCCAAGAAAACGGAAACATTTCATTTAAGTAGAGTGAGTTCATACCATCACATGAAAATGATGTAAGTCGAGGTTTTAATCTATTGTTCCCCGCTCCGTCCATCTCGCAGTTCCGCTTGCAGCTAGTTTCGTGACTGCGGTCTAAAACAGAGCATACTCATTTGCGAACATAAGAAACGTAATCAGGTGGAATTCATTTGTAAAATATGATTTTTAAAACGTCCGTTTGTTTCAAAATTAAATATTAAAAGTTTGAAAAATAATTAAAAAGTGTAGAACAGTTTTATAATTTAATAGTTAAACATATATTTTTATAGATAATTGAATTTTATTTACGAGACGAACATTCTAATAATTCTCGCTATTGTTAGTATAATATAAAAAAGTGTAGAAAACCAGATAGTTGAACGAATCCTATTCAATGTCTATCTTATGAGTTAATCTTTATATATTTTCAAGGGTATGTTATTATACATGTTCTAGAAGTTTTATTTTGTGTGTAATAGAACGACCTAAATTGTTAAAAATTCAGTGAGACGATACCAAAACGAATAAAGACTGCGTAACTCATGTGTGATAGTTCGGTGTGAATAACAGCTTTCTTCTTTATATTTTATGAATAAAATTAACTAGGAAAAACTAAAAAAATTAGTGACTTTAAACTTTTGACAAGCAATTTCAATCTAAAACTTTTGCATTTGTTAACAGACTTCCTAAAAGAAGGCGGTCATCAATTCGGCTGTATTTTTTTTAAAGAGTGCGACGACAGGTATTCGGCTCGTCATTACTCTGCAAGTATATATATGTTAGGATTTCATAAGCGTTCGCATATCGATCAAGTTACTTCTCTCGTGTGCATGCTTTGTGTTAGAGAACAACCGTGATAATTTTTTTTCCAAATCTTTGTTAACCAGATTATAAATGTAAGTATTCTTTTTATTGATAAATATTACTAATATTATAAATGCGAAAGTTTAGATGGATGGATGATTGTTTGTTAGAGTTTGAAGAAAAAACCGATAAACGGATCTGGATGAAATTTGGCATAGATGTAGAGCATAGTCTGGTAGAACACATAGGCTACCTGATTTAGTTTTCTTATTCCACTCGGACGGGGTCGGTGGCGAAAGCTAGTCAAAGAATAATACAAAATAGGGTTAAAAAAGGCACGTTTTTTAAAAATAAATAACTATAGTTATTATACAAGTTGGTAAAACATTTTTTTGCATGTACGCCTATAATTATAGTAGAGATCGATAATAAAGAAGTCGACTACATTTTTGTAATTCAATTTGTGTTACAAGTTTTTCGTTTTATAAAAATTGTTAACCTTTTTGAGAAAAATATTCTCATGATTTTTAAATACCTTGATATCCCAGTTAAGTCTAAGTTGCGAATATATCTTGTTAAATAACATATCCAAACAAACAAAAACTGTAAATGTCCAGTGAACAAGTAACTATGAATTTATACTCTTTGCATTTTTGTTTTAATATAATTCGTGTTGCAATGGTTTGAATTATTACCTATATCTGTACTAACATAATAAAGCGTAAACACAGTTCTTTGTTATGTAGTACGTCAGCAATCACAGCATGTTTTTGATTAATTCTTTTATAATAAAAGTGCCTACACTTACGACAAGCTACAGGCTATAATTTAGAGGGCAAAGAAATTGGAAAAATGGCATACGGGAAAGGGACAATAAATACAAGTCAATTTCAACATAGAAGCAATCTATGGTAACGGTAATTGTTATCCGATGTCAAAGTCCTTCGTTGTAATTTAAGCATTTGCAATTAAAAGTTGTATATAAACAATAAAATAAAGTTTTTAATGTTGCGGACGAAGCACGGGAACAGATAGTTGTATAATATTTTAATATATTCAACGACCTAGAATGTTCATTATCTATACTAATATAATAAA
>LD688971.1:7443968-7462919 GCA_003118335.3 Papilio memnon | reverse complement strand
AATGTAGGTAAACAATGAAATAAAGTTTTTATAATTTCACGCGGATGAAGCCGCAAGGGAACAGCTAGTTTTGATAAAACTAAAATATCATCTTTAATCCGAGTTACCATATGCAATGAAATTATTATTCAACTATTGCGGCAATGTTAATTGCATAGTATGATTAATTACTATTTTTAGTGATTGCTAGCAAATGTCCTTTAACATTAGCAGTAAAATGTTCATACCGTTAGGTGCTGTTTTCATTAAGCGGATAGCACGACTAGCCTTTGGTGTAGTCATTTATCTTATTGTTGAGCGCCCGCGACCTAGTGGAAATAGGTATATAACCTTCAAAAAACATTCAAAAGCCGGATTGCAACAACAAAATCTTCATTTGTAAGCCATTTACGTGTTAACGAGATACTATAGATAAACTACCGTCAAAAATAATTAATTTTCCATAAGGTAAGATTATTACTTGTTTTTTGAAACTAGCTGTTGCTCGCGTCTTTGTACGCGCGGAAATAAAAATTGTAATAAATATAGACTATGTTACTCAGTTATAACGTAGCTATTTATTGGCGAAAGAATTAAAAAAATTGGCTAGTAGTTTTTGAGTACTATTTCAATACATACAAAATTACAAATCTTGTATAGATATTACAAAAATCAATTATTTAAGCACTACTACTCTATATCTCAACTAATGTTATGAAAAGGAAATATTTATATTTTAGTATGTATTGAAATAACTCAAAAACTACTGGGTGTGTTTTAAAAATTTTTTCACCGTTAGACAGGTAATTTATCTGTGAGTAACATAGGCTATATTTTTTAATTTCACACGGGCGAAGTCGCGAGCAACAGCTAATCATTTATAATCGCGTAGTTATCTTAAAATACTTAGTTACTTCAAATGAATCGTGACAACGTAATAAAAATTTGCAATTTAACTAATTGATATTTAATGCTATACTAACCGTTATTTATTACTATTAATTTGTATGCAAATTGAAAATAAATATATTTATAAATAAGCTTTCGCCCCCGACTCCGTCTGCGTGAAATTAAAAAATACAAAAGTGAGTAGCCTATTTGTTTTTCCAGACTATCATTTACATCTGTAACGAATTTCATCAAAATCTGTTCAGCCGTTTAGGCTACAAACTCCAAACAAACATCCATCCATCTAAACTTTCGCATTTATAATATTAGTAAGATTTCAATTTATAGTATGAAATGGTAGCTAAAATATCGAAATTAAATCTTAATGAATAATTAAAATCATCCCGTTGTGCCCCTTTAAGTGGAAATTGCGACAACGAAACAAATGAACGGTTCTACTATTCAGTTAGAACTGAGCAACTATAGCGTGCTTGTAGTCAATCCATTCAATTAAAAAAATCATTGAAACAGATTATTAAACTACATCTGCACTAATAGAACTATCGATTTCTCGCAACCATTGCGACTTAGATGAACATGCAAGTATTATACGCTTCAAACTTTATGGAAGCTCTGGGTTTGCTACGAGCGAATGTCTGCGCAGATGGATACCAGATCAAAACAATTTAAGTGAGGCAAAGTTGCGCGCATCGCTGTACCGCGTTCGTTTCGTTTCCGCCATATTGTATTCTCTATAACCACAATAAAGTTTGTATAGTACTATACTAGTAAAGTAAAATTTTGTTAACAGATTATGGCGATGGAGAAAGCAGATACCTACAAACCTATAGACCAGCTGTACGCGGGAAAATCAGTGTTCGTCACTGGTGGGACAGGATTCTTAGGGAAGGTAAACAGGTGTCATTTAAGTATTTTATAATTCTGGAGACCCTTAACCAAATAGGGTTTATAACTAGCTGTTGCTCGCGACTCTGTTCGCGTGAAATTTAAAAATATGGTTTAATATGTTACTCAGCGATAACTTTTTTATTAAATTTGAAATCGGCCCATTAGATTTTGAGTTATTTCAATACATACAAAAATACAAATCTTTCCTCTTTATAATATTAGTATAGATTTAGCTTGTGCTAATAATTCTCTTTTGCTTTTAAGGTATTTCTGGAGAAGTTATTATATAGCTGTCCGAACATTGATAAAGTATATGTTCTGATGCGAGAAAAGAATAAATGGGACATTTCTGAACGAATCAAACAAATGTTGGATCTTCCGGTAAGTCATACATTAGTGTTACGTTCATTACAACTTAGAACTGTTTCTAGAAATTTCTACGACACATAAAATACGAGGTACAGATAAAGTAGAATACTTTTTTCAGATTAGATTTAATTTTGATTGTAGATAACTGGGTACATATAATTTGTTTGTTCTTTTGTTTCTCAGCAAAAAATATTTATAAAAACACGACGCAAACAAATAATTACCAAAAGAAATACGATGTTTCTCACGAGACAATTAAATGTAATACAGTTAAGTTTATAACTTAGTTTACATAAGAACAAGATTAAAATTCAAAATGTCTTAATATCACATAATATATTGTGTTATTTACTTTACTACTTAGTTCGCTACTTCGCGTTCGTTCAACTTTGAACCAGTAGCACCGTTTTAAACTACGATTGTTTTTTTTACATCATTTTAATACACCTAAAGTATAGAATTATTCGAAAAATTCAATGCCGGAATACACAAGCCAATCGCTAGCATACTAGCATGTAACAGAGTAGCGCTAGTAACAGGCATAAGTAACCAGCTGTCATTCCAGTAAATAGTATCAAGTTTTTACTAACAACTCTCGTCTAGTACTGTTTCATGAACTGGCATGCAAGTTACTCTATTAACTGTCATTTGTATTCTTAACCTCAAAGTAAACTTGAATAAATGTACTTTCGTGATTCGAATCGAGTTTTAAGGAAATGAAAGACCAATTTAACATTATGTTGTTCAAATTGACTTCATTGTATTTGTATGCGTTTACATTGTATAAAAACGTTTACAAAACATGTATTGCTGGATGGGTTAATATGTTTTTATATTTTCATTATTTTATGTTTGGCAACAAACTTACCGTTCGTTAACTTTTGTATCCGTGTGTCTAACTTATCACTCCTAAGAGCGCGCGCGTTTAACTAAACTATCGCATAATTGTTTAGTCGCGCTTTTATTCCTATGATTTTATATGGAGATGCGCACACTCCCCGATTTTTAGTTATGCAACTAAACAGTAGAATTGGCTGCGAAACAATCGACAATCGCACAACAGTTGTGCGATAGTTTAGTCAAAAGTGCACGCGCTCTTACAGATGTTCCAAAGACTGAAGAGGGAGAGACCGGAAGATCTAAAGAAAATTATCGCCATACCTGGGAATGTTACTTTACCGAATCTTGGTATAAGCGAAGAAAATAAGAAAGTATTGATAAAGAAGGTAATAGAGTTTTTGACGATATATCCTTATTCAGTCAATTGAGAATACTTATTCTGTTATAATGTCACACAAACATTTAATATTAATTGTACATTTATGCAACACTAGCTTTCGCCCGCGACTCCGTCCACGTGGAATTAAAAAAAATGCCTATGTTTTCTTCCAGACTATCCTCTACGTCTATGCCAAATTTCATCGAGATCCGTTCAGCCGCTTAGGCTACAAACTCTAACAAACATCCATCCATCTAAACTTCCGCATTTATAATATTAGTAATATTTTTATACATTTGTTCATTAAAACATTAAAAAAAATGTTTTACCTAAAACTTGTTTATGAAAGCTATCAATATTATGTTAGAAAGAATGTGATTAAAGTAAGCAATTTTGCAATATGCCATTAATTTGTTTACGAAATATTATTTTACCCACTTCCAGGTATCCCATGTGTTTCATTTCGCTGCTAACATAAAGTTCAATGAACCTTTGAAAGTAGCTGTTAATGATAACGTCGAAGGAACTAGAAGAGTTTTGAATTTGTGCCATCTTATGAAAAATATTGAGGTATGTAAAAAAAACGAACGAAAAAAAAAATACTGAAAACAATTCGGTGGGATACGCGGCTAGGTTAGTTATACGGCGTTTTGCGTGGGACTTTTGTTGAGTCAACCAATGTAATTCTGCCTTATTTTTGTTAGTGGTTAATCATTAATTGATAATAGATGGCGCTGACAACAGTTGTAAATATTTAATTAATTTAAGAAAAGCATAATTATATTAAATAGCAACATATTTTTGTAAGAGAGTTATTTGTCAAATTATAATTGTTTAAGTTGCAAAAATATTGTGGATGAATATTAACGTACTGGCCGCCAAAAAAGCAATAGACAAAATTGCACTAAAAAAAACAACGAGGATTTTAGGCGCGAATGAGAGTGCAAGATGTGAAGCACACAATGTAACAACGTTTTTATTTTAACAATTCAATTTTAACATTTTATAAATAGTGTGCTTATCAACAAATAAAGAAGATTTTTATCAATTGGACTAGTTTACATACAGTTAGATTTATTGAAAGACGAGAATAAATTGTGAAATTGTAACAAGTTGCCTTTTAATTTGTTCAAAATTTTTCCATCGTTTCCAGGTGTTCGTGTACGTATCGACTGCTTTCTCCAACACAGATCAAACAGTTCTCGAGGAAGTCGTGTACCCACCTCCCGCGACAGTTGAAGAAGTTAAAAGGTTACTAGAAGATGATCTTAATGAGGAACAATCTAAGAAATTACTGTGTAAGTAATGAGTGAAAGAATTATACCTTCTTTTAGTTTAGTTTTTTTTAATAAGAGGCGATCATCGACAGACATGCACATTCCCAACACTGAAGGAACTGTATTCTTGTCGAATAAAATTTTTAACCTTTAATTTTTTTGTTAGTTAGGTAACAAAAGTATTATATTTTTAATAATCCTTTTTTCCCCATACAACTAATTCTTAGATACTATCAAAAAATTACCATAAAATAAACATACATCTTGTTGTGTTCATAAATATTTAAACATGCTATAATATATTTTTCAGGCGGCAGACCTAACACATATACATTTGCCAAAGCGCTTGCAGAAACTGTTGTGAACGAAGAACACGGGAACATTCCTACTATTATCGTCAGACCATCTATTGGTAAGCTTAATTATCTCTTATTCTTACTTTAAAATATTTCACTTACACAATTAAACAATTCCTTCCTAAATAAATCAATAAACAAAAGGTTTCTTAACTGGAGATCACAATTAGAAGGGTCAAAATGATGAGAATGCTTCTGAGAATACCAAAGGAAGAAGAAGAATTAATAAAATAACTTACCTACGAGTATAGACAGGACAGCAGACCTAAAGGCAATCAATAAGGAAAAAAACATTTATTCCAGTATCCGCAAGTGTAAGCGATCCAGTGATGGGATGGGTGGACAACTGGTTCGGCGCAACAGCTCTTATGACTACTATAGCGAAAGGCCTTAATCGAATATTGATCAGTAAGAGCAGCAATGTTATCGACCTCATCCCAGTTGATTATGTATCGAATCTCACGGTTGCTGCTGGAGCCAAATATAACAAGTACGTTTTTAAGAGTTCCAATTACAGTTCAGAAGGAACGCATATGAAGAATGTCCTATTTATATGCGTCCTCTGTAGATAAAAGGTAAACACTAAATGCGGGTCCATGGATAGTTCAATATTTTAGAGAATACAAGTGGAACCTCGGTTTTCGCCTCATATTATTAATGTTTTTCTAACACAAGACTAGATATGTACAGTCGCGGAAAACTGCGGTGTTCCATTTCTGAAAAAATTGCCTTTTAATGGCAACGAGACAAACTTCCTTCTACAAATAACTAATTAGACAGCAGTGAGTGTAAATGAATAGATAATAATAAAAACAAACTAGCCGAGTATCACTAACTGACTTTTTTTTGTACAGACACATTTATAAGCTGCGTTGTTGGTTTTTGTTCCGAGTCTCGTTTCAAAATGTTCAAACTATTGTAGATTAGCAAACAATGCCTGTTTCCCCAACTGTACATTGCTTTCTATCATTTTTATCATTAAAAATATTCATGTAATAAGTTTCCAGCGTTTGTGAGATCTTTAATTCTTTACAGACTTAATTGTAAAAAAAATAAAGAAGTAAAACCTAACATAATTTCAGATCAAATGAAGTGATAGTGTACAACTGTTGCACCAGCGCTGAGAATCCATTGACTATGGGTGAACTCTCCGGACTTATTACCGAGGACAGCGTCAAGAATAATTTCAGTAAGTTATTTGTATGAAATAAGTACATTATTGTATGCTGCATTGTTGTACAATAGTCTGGATAAAACTATTAAATTTCATCTAAGCGGCTCGTGCGCTGTCGCTTTTATATGGGTTCGCGTGTCCGATTTCCAATACCAGAGCGCGATTGCTACACGAAATAAGCGGCTGATGGAAATATGTACAGTCGGGGTAACTGGCGGTGTTCCACCTTAAGAGTTAAAATCATTTGAACATTTTGAATTAAGACGGGAACAAAAAACAATACAGCGCAGTACGAAAATTAGTCGGTTAGTTATATACGGCTAGTTTCTCTTTATTACGATCTCTTTGTTTGCACTCATCCATCAACTTGCCCTTATCCCTTACGGAGGGTCGGCACAGTATGTGCTACTCTTCCATACATTTCTATCAGCCGTCATATCTGAATCCACTCCCTTCTTAAGCATATCCTCTTTCACACAATCCATCCATACTTTCTTCGGTCTTCCTCTTCCTTTGTAGCCATCCACATTCATTCTTAACACTTTCTGGTTTATGTCCCCATCGTCTCGTCGCATAACATGTCCATACCACGCTAACCTTTTTCTTCTCAATTTTTCCACCACTGGCGGTACTTTCAAACTTCCTCTAACATACACATTTGCACTCACTGCTATCTAATTAGTTATTTGTAGGAAGAGGAATTTGTCTCGTTGCAACGAAAAAGGCAATTTTTCCTAAAAAGGAACATCGCAGATTTCCGCGACTGTACATAAGTATTCTCTATTTGCAGGTGAGATAATGAAACCATCATTAATGTTCACCCAGTTTGAGTGGCTGTTGAAAATAATAACATTATTCATGCAGACGATACCCGCTTTTGTAGCTGATTGTTGGTTACGATTAGCAGGAAAGCCACCAAGGTAACTCTTTAATACATCTTGTATAAATTTAATATGTTTTTCTTTCAAATACATTTATTTCGTCTGTTTCTTTACGAGAATTTGCAAACAGTAATTAAATGTAGCCTCACTACAACCTGTAATAACTACAGTGAGTCATCGCCGCAGTGGAGGGCATTGTACGGCAATGTCCTACCTTAAATTTATTATATTAAATGCTTTACCTTAAAAATACCAAAACCTAAAATAAATCATAATTATATTGTTTAAGATAAAAAAAATTGTAGCCTTGTGACATGTGAGAGAGACCTTTTTTAGTCTGCCTTTGTCGGCTTTGATGGTAAATGAATTGATTTTTTATTCAGCCTTACATGTTAAAAGTACCCCAACTTTAGTACAGCTTTGCAGCAAGTTTTTACTTATAACTGTTATTTTATCAGATTCATGAAGATGCAAAACAGAATATCTTTAGTTCGCGATACTCTGCAGTATTTTACTTCACGGTCCTGGGAAATGAAATGCGATCGTACACGAGATCTGTTCGCTTCCCTTTCGGTGAATGATCGTCTTGAATTCCCCTTCGACCCCGCACTTATCACCTGGTCTAAGTATATACCTATATACTTTATGGGTATAAGAAAATTTATGTACAAACAATAATACCTAAATATTGTATTGTAAACGCACCAGCATTTTTAATGATCCTAATATTGTTTCATTGTAATTGCTATAGAAAGTAACATAAAATTATTGATTTAATATTGTTTTAAGTTGGAATTTCTTATTTCAAATCATAATGTAATTAACAATATTTTATGACAGTATTTATAATTTGATATAAAATTAACTTTTTTAAATTAAAGTAAGGTATAACTTACATTGAAAATTATCTATACTAATATAATAAAGCGTAAACACACACTTCTTTGTTGCCTAAGATGTCCACAATTACAGCATATTTCTTTTTTTAATAAACAGCCCTACACTTACGTCATGCTTTAGGCTGTATATTTTCACGCCATTAAACTTAGGAGATAAATATTTTGGATAAAACCCTAATGTGGGAAAGAGACCATACGTTGCTGCCAACATGAAGGAAGCAATATTGCTATGCTTTGTCATCATGTCATTTTGACATTTGCAATTGATAATTTGACAAATGTAAACAATAAAATAAAGTTTTTAAAATTTTACGCGGATGAAGCCGCAATGGAACAGCTAGTTATTGATATTTATACAATGTTTTTAATTTATTTAAGTTGTATTGTATACTATTTTGGATCGTTTTTTTTAAGTTTACTTTATTTTTCATAAATAAAATGTTATACCAAATGTGACCTGTAGTTTTATTTTCTAGAATACTGTAGGTTGTCGGTTTACCTCGTTACAAAAATAAACCTAACGAAGCCATGAAACTAATTTGTAAAAAAAACTTTCAACAAGCAAATATCGACTCCTTGTTAGTTTCCACTATTTTAGTTTAGTTTTTTTTTAAACAACAATATTGCTCTGTATATTTATTTGCAACTAAGTATAAATAACTCGCTTACCGATAGATATGGCGGCCATCTTGTTTTTTACAAATTATAATTTCCACTTCTCAAGTTGTTAATTTGATACCCATATTGGGGTAATACGTCAGCCAGTAGTGACTGCGGCCATTTTGGAGTTTTCATAGTTCACTGTACTCTGCTAGTCAAGAGCTTTAATTTAATGTCCATCTATACTAATATTATAAAGAGAAAAGATTTGTATTTTTGTATGTATTGAAATAACTCAAAAACTTCTGGGCCGATTTTAAAAATTTTCACGGTTAGAAAGGTAATTTATCTGTGAGTAACATAGGCTATATTTTTTTATTTCACGTGGGCGAGGTCGCGAGCAACAGCTAGTTAAATAATTTACTTTAAAAAATACTAATATGTCTGTGTTATTTTTTTTCTTATTTAGAATGTAGGTTTCTAATTCTAGGTTAAGGTAAAAGCAGACAATGCGAGGTTTATTCGCCGCTGTTTTGTTACAGCTGCCTCACAAAAGGTAGGCTTTGCAATATGTGGGAACTAACAATAGGCTGAGTACATTATGAACAGAACCGTAGGAAAGAGTTTTCTTGTATTAATACGATGTGTCGTCCAGACTGGGCCAGTTTAAAAAATAATAACTTTACTACGAACTAGCTGCTGCTCATGACTTCGGCCGCGTGAAATTAAAAAATAATGCAAAATATAGCCTATGTTACTCACTGATAAATTACCTTTCTAATGGTGAAAGAATTATTAAAATCGACCCAGTAGTTTTTGCGTGAATCAATTACATACAAAAATAGATTTTTTTTATTTAATATTGCTGGTAGAGTAAATAAAAAATCTTCGAGATTGGAGTGAAACTTCAAGGACAGGTATTGGGATTTCGAGTTAGTACCATATACTTAATCAAGTATTATATAAACTAGGAAACAGTTTATTATATACGTAAATATAAATATTCGTATATTAAAAGCGTTATCAGTTCAGGAGGTCAATGATATATTGTGTTGATAATTTGTCCCCACTTCTCTGTGTTTAGTCTAATTGAAAATATTTGTTTTAGTCCGTAAACATTTGTAGAAACAAAGTGTTGGTTTAGATTTTATGAAAAATAACAAAAAAATATAGAGAAACATTAATGTTTATGAATAATCTAGGATTGTTATTTAAAAATGAGCTCTTTATTGTTGTTTTTGATTCTATTATTCAATGTGATATACGGGTTTGTACCAGAAAGTAATGAAGATTTCGACCCTATCATATATTATCTATTAAATGGGAATGAAACAGAACTTTTGGAACCTTATAGTATTGAAAAAGATATTAATTTAGGTATGTATATTTTTATTGTCTAATTTTAATTAGGGGAAAGTTTTTATAGTCGATTTAAACTATCAAAAGGTGAATTAATATTAATCGTGGACGATCGTTTCACTGCGAAACATGTCCACAAAAATGCTTTCGTCTTCTTTTCTCTTCTCAATGAAAAAGACAAAAAAAAAGAAATAAGAATATTTGGTGTCTTTTTTTTAAAGAGTACGAATGAGATGAAAACATTGTGGTGTTAATCTAAAACTGTTCAGTTTTGTTGATATTTTGTAAGGTCATTGATACTTTGACATTTACTCGTATGTTCTTTAATTATAATAAGTCAAAAAAGATCCAAGTAATTATCGTCTTTGTTGATATAGGAGTTCAGTGTCATTGATCTTGAACAAAAAATTATCTTGGGTTGTCTTTAATGTAACGAACATAATGTTTTTATCTCATTTAATTACGATGAACGAAATATTTTAATGACTCCTTGTCTTAAAATGTTAAAAAAATGATAAATCACATGCTATTATCATAAACCTTTAGTTCTATCTAATATTATAAATGCGAAAGTTTATATGGATGGATGGATGGATGTTTGCTAGAGTTTGTAGCATAACGGCTGAACGGATTTCGATGAAATTAGGTATATACGTACAGGATATTCTGGAAGAACACATAGGCTAATCATTTTTGTTTTATTTAATTCCACGCCTGCGGAGTCGCGGGCGAAAGCTAGTAATAACTAAACATTGCAATGACTTAGTCTAAAGTAAGAGTAAAATATCCAAAACAAGTTGGAATAGTAACTAAATTAAATTGTAAATTTTGTTGAAGACTAAAGAGGATAGATTACTAATTTTTGTTTTTAACAAAACTCAAAAACTTCGGGATCGATTTCGTTCACCGTTAGAAAACTACATTATCACTGAGTAATACAGACGTAACATTCGTGGCTTTGTCCGCGTGGAATTAAAAGAAATATTAAAAAAGCCTATGTTACTCAGTGATAACGCACCTTTTTAATGGTGAGAGAAATTAAAATCGGTCCAGTAGTTTTTGAGTTATTCCAATACATACACATCTTTCCCCTTTATAATATTAGTATAGATTTACAAAACTTTGTGATAATGGACCGCTATGTTTATATGTTTTAGGAGGAGAACCGATATTTTTTGAAGGATTATGGAAGTGTGGGAAATGTGATAATGTCACTGAAAGTCAACTAATATACAGTGAAACAAACGAAGTGGATACTAATATAGATTACGAAGATTTCCTACAAGTTCAGGTAAGGTTTTCAATTGTTATGGAGCTGTGAGCGCTTGTAGGGTTGAAGGTCCCGTATAGGGGTGTGCAACGTTTCAGCAACCGTTTTCTTTAAAATTGTATTCCATGTAGTTTCTTACGAATGCCACGTTCACAAAGGTTAAATAAAAAAACTTGTAGAATAAAATAATTTACAAAGATTATTTTGTGCAAGTTATGATAACAATACCGACACAAAACTTGTTTTACAAAACCAGTTGTGTTAAGTGAATCCGAATTAACGCAACGTTACGGAAATGAATTTATACTTCGTGTTAAAACGATTAGCGCATCCTTAACGGATCTATAGGGCGGGACACATCAGTTGCTGGCATGCTTGCATGCTAGCGATAGGCATGTATAACTGGCGCAAATAGCTAGTACGAAATTTGTTTTTGAGACAGTTATGGACATGGACAGTGCGGTGTCATTCGATTTTCAGCCTTCTTCTCAGTGTCATGGGATAATATTCTCAAATTTTTATTTTTATACTTTCAGGTTGGATTTTCCTTCGACGAGATGCGCTGTATCACAATAGACTCTGACGATGAGAGCACGGTGGCGAGAGCGGCGGGGGACTGCGCAGGTCCTACTGTCACACTAATCGTCGCTGATTCGAAACGTTTTCTTGTTAAGGTGTACGGGAATGACCACGGGCAGCTTTTACTCCATCAAAACTAAATGCTTGAAATTGTATGTGTAAATCATCATCACCAGCTCACTATACATCCCTACTGACGGGGCTCGGAGCCCAATCTAAAATAGGGGCGACTAGGCCATAGTCAACCACGCTGGCCCACTGCGGGTTGACTTTACACATATCTTTGAATTTCTTCTCCGATATGCAGGTTGCATCACAATATTTTCCTTCACTGTAAGAACGTCGGGTTGATTATGTCGGGATTCGAACTCAAAACCTGTCGATTACAAGTCAGGTACTTAAGCCCCTGAGCCGCCGACTCTCTTACGGCCGGTTTTGTTTTTGTACGACAGAGTTATTTTTAACTAAATAAAAATTATTTAATCTTCCTTTGTTTGATTTGTATTTATCTAACAATCTATTATCCACATAAAAACTGAACAATTGTTCTGCTTGTGTCAGAGACGATATAACTTGACTTCCCAGCATTTAAATGCTATAAAAGACAATTTCAATGTAAATTTTATTCTATTGGTTTTATACGACTGTGTTAATGCATTGTGCAGTGCACGTTGAAAATGCTACGTCGTTTACTTTACTCAGTGTCTGCTGATTTCAAACTATTAGAAGGACAACTTAAATGTTTCTCTAACATCCATACATCGTCAATATCAAGGTAAATGTTTTAATTATTTTGTAGCAGTATTTTGAATCAGGGTTTCATTGACTTGTAGAACTTATAGAAATTCTTCCATACGTGTTTTCGATATTACTGTATTACTGTATTTATTTCATTAACAAACTATTAAAACTCTGAAATAATAAATTGGGAAATAAAACCTTTTTTTAGTTTACATAATAATCACAGTCTTTCTCGTAATAGGATCGATGTGTTGCCAGAACATTCTAAAAACAGTTGTACGCCAGTTGCCGATTTTTATGCAGGAAAATCAATTTTGGTTACCGGTGGAGCTGGCTTTTTAGGAAAGGTTTGTTTCTGTTTGTTTACATTTTTTTTCTTTTTTATACAAAAAGTTACTTCATTCCACCTTCACGTTTTTAGGTTTTTATAGAAAGACTACTCTTCAATTGTAGTGAAATAGATAAAATTTTCGTTATCCTTCGAGAAAAGAAAGGTATCAAAGCTGAACAAAGACTACAACACATAACAGATAGTCCAGTAAGTATAATTATAATTTTATAGTTTCAATAACATTTTAGTCCTAACAAACTTCATATTTCAGCTCTTTTCGAAATTAAAGGAAACGAGACCAAAGGATTTAGATAAAATTATTCCTATTGAAGGTGATTTAGAATTACAAAGATTGGGCCTAAGAAGTGAAGATCAAAAAGCTATTATAGAAAATGTGAGTTCTTTTCTAGACAATTCATATTTGACGCGTGGACTCTTTATTATTTGGTTGGTATAATACCGCGGAGTCCGAGAAGCACAGTCTATTTGCATAGCAGAACCAACAGAGAGACCCATATACATGGTCCTTCGAGCCGGATAAAGTCTCTCGGATTCCGCGGTTTTATTAAACCTACCAAATAATACACAGTCCATGCTCCAAGCACATTTAACTTGCTACATCATCAATTTTAATGTAATTGTGTAATTTTTAGGTATCTGTGGTATTTCATTCAGCTGCTGATATCAGGTTTCACAAACCGTTGAAGCATGCTTTAAAAGTAAATGTGGAAGGAACGCGAGAAGTTTTGAAATTGTGCCATCAAATGGATAAAATGGAGGTCTGCTTACCTGCTGCTGACCTTTATTATGCTTATTATGCTTTATGTATTTCATCATCATCAACCACTGTCAGTCGATTATAAAAATCTTCCTCAATGCCTTCAGGATATAATCCTGTGTTTCCCACATGCAGTGACTTTTAGCCGTCCTTACGAAGTCCTTGGTCTACTTGGAAGGAGGGACGAAGGGCGTTCTAGCGTCATATGTGGTATATGTATTCATTATATTTTTTACTTTTTCAGGCTTTTGTATACGTATCGACAGCATACAGCCAGGCTGAGAGAAAAATAATAGAGGAAATCGTATACCCACCGCCTCACAAGCTATCGGAAGTGTACAAAATGCTTGATAAAAACAACAGCCCCAAGGAAATGAATCAGATCTTAAGTAATGATTATCTTATATATTGTAAAATAATAATAAACTTTGGTAAGAGTTGATGATTTGATTTACAAATTTGCAGAAGGCAAATTCAGCACATATACATTTTCAAAGGCAATGGCTGAGTCGCTGGTCGCAGAAGAACGCAGAAATGTGCCTACAATTATTGTACGGCCTTCTATAGGTAAAGGTTTTTAACTCTAATAAGTATCCTGCTGCTGGTTAGTATCCTGAAGGAAGGCAGTAGAGGATCGATCACTGTTGCAATCTTTACGGGAGGCCTGCACCCAGGTGTGGGTTATTTGATAATTTTGTATTCATACATTTTGGTTTAACTTTAGTTGGTGCGATATCCGGCGAACCACTTCCAGGCTGGGTGGATAACTGGAATGGAGCTACGGGATTAATATATGACTTTGGCAGAGGCGTTAACAAAGTATTCCATGGTCAAAGAGAAACGATTACCGACATGATCCCTGTAGATTATATTGTTAATTTAGCAATAGTCGCAGCAACCAAATGCAGGTAATGTGAAGATTTTATTTAGACTAGTTCAATCGATGATTGAAATTAAAGAATCTCATTTTCAGTGACAATAAAGATGTGAACGTTTATAACTCCTGCTCAAGTTCAGATAACCCTATAATTTGTGGCTATTTAAAGGATAAATGTGCTGAAGCCTATCGAAAACTACATAATGGTGAGTGCTGATACATAAATAGAAAAAAAAATCTTTAAAGTTTCTTTGACATATATGAGTTATAACACGGCTAAACTCACGTGAAAACACTCCGGTGTAGGCACCGACCAGTTTCGGACCCGTCGGGGGTCCTTCTTCAGGGTGAGTGGTTACCGGCTTTATTCGCTATCGCGTCGCGACGGTCACTGCGTGCCAACGCCCGCAACGCGCGATTCGACAGGGCGGGGGGCGCGGGGGGTGCGGGGGGTACGCCGTGCGTCGGTGGAGACGAACTCGAAACTGAAGAGTTGTTGGTGTTATTGTTCGCGGGGGCACAAAATACACTGACAATGTCCACTACGCTGTCTTCAACACTGTCGATGTTATTCCGTTTCGCAGTTAGCAACACTGGATCCCAAGCGGATGGCACAACCCAACCCTTATCCCTATTATAATTAGGACGACGACTGATTTCTATGGCTTCGCGGAGCTTGCGGGATACAAAATTCTTCTCACGGGCTAGCACTTTTACTTTGTCGAACCTAATATAATGTGACATGTCGGAGACAAGGGCGGAGACAAGACAAGACAAGGTCCGAAACTGGTCGGTGCCTACACCGGAGTGTTTTCACGTGAGTTTAGCCGTGTTATAACTCATATAGTATAATGTCTCACGAAAGTTTTAATAAGTTAATTTCTTTGACATATTTTGATATCGAGATATCACAGTATTTCTTAACCTTCACTCAAGATCCAAAATCCCGATATCCTGCATCTGATCTTAAGATTATCCTATGTCTGAATGTATTAAAAAAGGCAATTGAATACTTTAGACGCCGATGTCATTAAAATGGTTAAATATTTCAGATAACAGTACATCGAAGGCGTATTTCTTCAAGTCACCTTGGATGGTATCAATTGTGTGTCTATTGTACCAATTGGTGCCAGCTCATGTAGCCGATTTCTGGTTGCGATGTCGAGGAATGGAACCGCGGTAATTAAAAAAGATTTCATGTTAAAAACTGAAGCCGTGATTTAGAATTATCAACGAGATATTTTAGTTTTTTTCAATTTAACTTTAATTTAGGAGGGATCGAAAAAATCAAATTATTAACATATTTTAGTAAACGAATGATTCTTTCAGTTCCGTTGAACTATTTGCCGATTTTAAAGTGAAATGAATCGATCAATTCTTGGTTTTATTCGAAGTAAGTTAGTGGAGAGGTCTATTTTAACAGTTGCTCTTTCTAGATATGTAAAAGAACTAAAACCAGCGATAGCACGCCGAGATCTGCTCAAGAAGTTAACGTCAATGTCGTTCTTCTGGAGAACAGAACAGACGCGCAGCTTGTACGCGACATTATCACAACAAGATCAACGACAGTTCCCATTTGATCCAACGAATTTATCTTGGGATGAATATTTCGATAATTATTACAGAGGAATTTATAAATATTTGAACGCTAAAAAGTAGCAAAATATTTGTCAACGACTGGGAAATAATATTTGGAAATAAAAAAAGTTTATTTTGATGTTTTTTTATTTACAAAATATTTTACATCTGACTATATTGTACTTCATACTAATATGAATGCGATCGTTTGATGGATGGATGTGTGAACTAAAAGCGCGCGTACTTCTTTGATTAAACTATCCCACAACTGCTTAGTCTCGCTTCGATTTCTATGATCTTATATGGAGGTACGCACACTACGCGATTTTTAGTGGTGCAACTAAACAGTTGAGGGTGCGAAACAATCGAAAAAGTTGATGAAGACACGCCCGTTGCGCGATAGTTTAGTATTTCTATATTAAATGAATGAAAAATTACAGAAAAAAGTCTCGAAATTGAATGGTAGTGTTGGTAGTCGTGGCTTTTAGACGAACGTGTACCATCTAGATTGGTAAAATACTCAAAAAGTGAAGATTAAGAGCACTTGAACCTTGAGATAAATGTGGACGAGGGACGATAGTACCGACTATTAATCGAAGTCCAGTCTCTGCCTACCCCTGTAAGTCACGGTCGTGAATTATGTTGTCAGCTTTCATTTTTAAGGCATTCTTTTGTTTTAAAAACTGTTGTACACCTTCAGCGTATATAATCATATACTCAGGCCACTTAATATTAGAGACATCAAAGGGAAATTCCAATCTATCTTTGTGAGACATGTTCTTGTAAATATCTAGAAGTTTATCTGTTTTGAAAATCCAAGAGTTTCTATTAAAATATTCATATTTGTTACGTGTCCATATAAATTTCCTTTGTAGTTTCACGTATCTGTAAATAAACTTACTGTTAGAGTCATAATTTCAAGTAAATTAATAAATCTATACTTAATATAATAAAGCGTAAACACACACTACTTTGTGGCGTAAGATGTCAGAAATTACAGCATATTTTTGAATAATTCTTTTTTCAATAAAAAGCCCTACATTTACGTAACGCTTTAGGCTATGTTTTCACGCTATTAAACTTAGGAGGTAAATAAATTGGATAAAAACCCTAATGTGGGAAAGAGACCATAAGTTGCTGCCAACATCAAGGAAGAAAGATGGCCATGGTTTGTCATCATTTTGACATTTCCAATTAATAATTTGACAAATGTAAACAATAAAATAAAGTTTTTATAATTTCACGCGGATAAAGCCGCACGGGAACAGCTAGTGAATAAATAAAAATAAAATAAAATAGACTTTAATTCACGTCCTCTTACAAAGTTATTGAACATATTTCTTATAGATTTTATATCACTATACAGTTACTTTACTACTCTAGGATTTGATTCTTTTTTACTTGTTATTTCTGTTTGCCAATCGACATTGGCCTCCTCCAACGTTTTCCACTCGTTTCTTTCTACCACCGTACTCTATGTTACTCCTGCAACTTGTCTGATATCATCCCATCTTTTCGATTGCCGGCCCTTTCTCCTTTTACCTAATCTATACAACTGTGTCACAGTCTTGCTCCATTTATTGTCTTAAGTAAATTAACATGTATTATATATCTAGGTACTGTTTGATGTAACGGTAACTTTAACTTTAAATCCAGAGTGTACAAAGCATGTTTCCCTCTGCGTATCTACAGTTGAGGGAATCCGCGGTGTTGTGCTTACAATGAAATAGCCTAGTTCCTTACAACGAGAGACTCCGCCTATTCTTACAAACAAACAATTAAGTAACAATTAACACGTTCTCTGCTAACGCGGTCAGTGCTGACCGTCAGTGAATTTTCCGTTTACGCCTATTACATTTTTTAAATCTGTATAAAATTACTATTTTTTTTGCTTATATGCTTTTTTTATTTTATTAATTTCTTTCTATGGTAATTGTTGTTTTTCTTTCAAAGTTCTATATGTCAACCATCACTGACCGACACGGCCCGGACAGGAAACTGCGATTTTTTTCTCGGCATAGAACTTATTAAGTAGCTCATAAGAAAGTTGCAAGAACATCTCATCCAAACAGTCTTACGAAGTAATGTTTTTTATAATTATTTGTTGCTTGTGATTTCGTTTTTGAGTTATTTCAATACATACAAAAATCCAAATCTTTCCTCTTTATAATATTAGTATAGATGTATTAAAATACCTTGGTCGATCTCCTTTTAATATCAGCAACGTATCATAAATATACGCAGGCAGTAATTGTGTTGTAAATGTTATCATATCACGTGTTAGTTGTGATTCTACAACAAAACATTTAGGAAATCTCGAGTTATCTGAAACATGATAATAATCAGAATTTAGAAAGAAGAATCAATACTTAAACCGACTACATCTTATATGAGCTTATGTGGAGGAGCGCACACTACTCGACTTTTAGTTGTGCAACTAAACAGTTGAATTGGCTGCGAAACAATCGACAATCGCACAACATTTGAGCAATAGCATAATCAAAGATGTGTGTCACTCTTAATGTTAATGTACAGTCGCAGGAATCCGCGGTGTTCCACTTCAGGAAACATTGTCTTGTTCATTGCAACGAAACGAACCCCGTCGCTTACAAATAATTAATTAGATAGCAGTGAGTGCAAACGAAGGGATAATATTAAAAGAAACTAGCCATATATCATGAACTGACTATTTTTCGTAGACACATTTATAAGCTGCGTTGTATTTATGTTCCTCGTCTCGTTTCAAAATGTTTAAACGATTGTAGTTTTTACAGTGAAACACCGCCAGATTCCCTGATTGTACGTTTAAGAACTAAGTCTTAGCACGAAAAAATACGACAAAGTACTTGTAAATAACTCCCGATACACAAATCTAATACTGGTCAAT
>LD688971.1:7409160-7427828 GCA_003118335.3 Papilio memnon | reverse complement strand
GTTTGAGTTTGTAGCCTAAACGGCTGAAGGGATCTCGATGAAATTTGGCATAGATGTAGAGGATAGTCTGGTAGAACACATAGACTACTTGCTTTTGCTTTTTTTAATTCCGCGCGGACGGAGTCGCGGGCGAAAGCTAGTAACTAAATAATTTTATGAATGCGAAAGTTTGGATAGATGGATTGGAGACGTTAATGTTTGTAACCTAAACTGCTGAACAGATCTCAATGAAATTTGGTACAGAATACGTGTCGAGCTCCTACCAAGGGGCTTCCCCTAGCCGGGTTATGGATAAACTAACGTAGATACCACGTCCCGGTTGGGCGAAGAACACCGCGGGGTTTAGGAGTCCGGCCTAAATATAAGGCCGGGAGTCCCACACGATAAAAAATGGTACATATGTTGAGGATAGTCTGGAAGGACACATAGGCTACTTACTTTTTTTTTAATTAAACGCTTGTAAAAACGAATTAAAAACGCAGTTCGAAAACTAGTTGCAAATTAAATTCTTACACTGTACACTTAGTTCGCACATACCTTACTTCCTTACCCCTTAAACGTAGAAAACAATCCAATATAAATGCCGGTAGTAGTTGAGTTAGAAAGATTACAATTTTAGCAATAAAATGGCTCTTTGTAAATATTATTACTGGATATGGTACCACATCTGAAAGCAAAATATAAAGATGACATGTATTAATAATTGCCTTGCCTCTTCTTAAAGTCAGTAGAGCTATTAGGTTTTTTAATAATTCAACAATATAAAATTGTTTCATAAGAGATTCGTTTGTGAGGCAAAGGACATACGTTTCATATCTTGTATGTCATATACCTTTCCCGCTGTAAGATACAGACTATGTTATTCAGCGATAATGTAGTTGTACTTAAGTATTAATTTAACATTCCTATTTACTTATTTTTTGCTGAACAGCCTCTTTTATGAATGCTTTACACAAGTTGACTATTGGTAAAGGGTTCGTTCCACTGCTGCTACAGTTATATACTCGCAGTTCTTTAGATCTGAAACATGTATTAATTATAAACTTGCCTGGATCCAATTTTATACAAGAAGACGTAAAATGTAGACAAGACTTGATTTACAAATATGATCGTCTTGTATTTTAAAAGTCTACATTAAAATGGATACCTGTTACATTTCGCAGCCGCCACTATTGTTAAATTCGAGACGAAATCAACAGGAATCACATCTATTATGTTTGACGATTTGCCGTACAGCACCCTGAGATAACCGAGACCAATCATCGTATTGATCGCTGTTGCCCCGGCCCAATTGTCTATCCATCCTTCTACCGGCTCTTTCTTACTACCTGTTACTAAATAACAAAAAAACATACCCTTATGATTAGATCCTATAACGTTTATTAAACAGGTGCTCAGTTAACAATTATTCTTCAGCTATACGTCCCTACTGTGGGTTCGGAGCCTACCCTAAGTTAGGTGTGTCTATGCCAGTCAATGCTAGCTCAGTGCAGTTTGACTTCCCACATAACTTTGTATTTCTCCACCGATATGTGATTGCATCATGATTATTTGCTTCATTGTAAGAGCGTCGGGCAAATTATGTACATATTAATGAACATTAATCAAACATTTATGAATATACATAGATACTAGACATTATTGTAATAGTTTTTTATTAGACATTCATCATCATCATCCTCCTTATCCTACTCCCGTAGGGTCGGCGCAACAGGTTTTTGTCCTCCACATAACTCTATCATTCGTCATCTCAGTCATCACTCCCTTTTTGATTATGCGACCTTTCACGCAATCCATCCTTCTCTTTCTAGGTCTACCTCTACCGGTGTACCCTTCCACACTCATAACTAACGTTCTCCTTGTTACATGCGATTCATCCCTCCTCATAACATGCCCATACCATGCTAACCTCATTATTAGACATTGTTGTAATAATCTAGAACGGTCGTCGAAGCATCGAATTGCTAATTTAATTGAATTGTTAATCAATCAAAGACCTCTAAAGTCAGTCAGCTTAGTTAACTTACCAATGGAGGGTCTAATGATTATAGTTGGTATATCTCCATGGTTTTCTGCGACATAATTTTCCGCTAACGCTTTTGTAAACACATACGTGTTAGGAAGGTCACCTGGAAAGTAATTGATCATTTAAAATATTTAAATATCAAATGGATTGTACTAAATTTATCCAAGGAAGTTATCCAAGCATAACATTTCTCATTACTGATACTGAATATCTAATATAATAAAGCGTAATCACACACAGCTTTGCTGCCTAATATGCCAGCAATTACAGCATGTTTTTGAATAATTATTTTTTTTATAAAAAGCCCTACACTTACGTCACACTTTAGGCTATATATTTTCACGCCATTAAACTTAGGGGTAAATATTTTGGATAAAAACCCTAATGTGGGAAAGAGACCATAAATTGCTGCCAACATCAAGGAAGCAAGATTGTCAATGTCAAAGACCTTAGTTGTCATTTGTGCATTTGAATTTTGACATTTGACAAATGTAAACAGTAAAATAACTTTTTTATAATTTCACGCGGATGAAGCCGCACTGGAACAGCAGCTAGTATAGAAATAAAATATTTACCCAATAATTTGTTAGTCTGTTCAGCATCATCTCCGTACTTCTCGATTATTTCATAAACGTGTTTGTATGATGCCGGTGGCGGGTAAACTATTTCTTCTATGGTTTGACGATTCGAGTTAGAGTATGCGGTTGATATGTATACCAATGTCTAGACAAAGTATACCAAATTTTTTTTTATTGTTATACAACATATACAGACTCTTGGATGGATATATACTTTGGATATATACTTTTTGTTTTGTTGCGTAATCCTTGTGTTACATTAATGAATTCCTTTTTTTTCTCCGTTATTATATACTATATTATACCAAATTAATCGTACTATATTTGATTTCGCGTTAAGATGGATATATGGCGTAACACGATTGGATAAGGTACAAAATGAGTATATTAGAGGAAGTTTGAGAGTAGCACCAATGGTTGAGAAAATAAGGAGTAAAAGGTTAGAGTGGTATGGGCATGTTATGAGGAGGGATGAATCGCATGTAACAAGAAGGACGTTAGTTATGAATGTGGACTGGTTCACCGGTAGAGGTAGACCTAGAAAGAGATTGATGGATTGCGTGAAAGGGGACATGATCAAGAAGGGCGTGATGACTGAGATGACGGATGACAGAGTTGTTTGGAGGACGAAAAGCCGGTGCGCCAACCCAAGGGAGTAGGATAAGGTGGGGGAGATGATGATTATTTTAATAAACCGTACCTGCATTTTTTTTAATTTCTTGCACAAATTAAGGACACGTTTTGTTCCTTCGAAGTTCAAATTCATAGCTATTCGTAATGGTTCTATGAATCTTATTGTAGCAGCTGCATGAATCACAATGTCCACCTAAAAATACCATCAATATCAGTTACTAAAATGCCTAGATATTGTATCCTACCAGTCTCTTAATAGTGTCGATTCATTTATTATTTATAGCATTCTTTTACTAATAATTACCTTTCTCATATGGATGATACCTTCATTATCGAATCTATTTATCTAATATCTACAATCTAGCAGTTAATTATTTTAAGTTTCCTTTACCTTTTCCACTAGGATCTTTTCATCTTCATCTTGAATTCCCAAATTTTCTTCAGCAATATCTCCGGTTATTGCTACAACCTTTTTGAGATCTTCAGACCTTTCTTCTTTTAATCTCTTAAATACCTAAAATATGATACATTTGAATAAATTTAAATCACGTGAAATTTATTTAATTTCTATCATATTCATACTTTTAACAAATACTACATTAGAGTCATTATTCGAGTTAAGTTACTCCTAATGATTTTGAATCTGAACTCATGACTCAGAATAGTGTGATAACTGATTTGTAGGACTCTTGCTGTTTTACATTGTTTTAACCCTACTGCTATCAATATCAAAGCCATGTTTATTGGACAGTTAACAGTCTCCTTCGATTCTAAACACGTGACGCCTATAAAGTAATCACCCTGTGCGTAAAGTATTTCACAATCAATAAAATGCAATACAAAATGGTCATAAATTTGTCAATCTTGCCCTCGATCTTTCACTGATTCCCATATCTTATGTCCTTTCGAATTTTGTTCAACTTTTAATACTACATTTCAAGTTGTAAATCCTACACTTCATTACCCGTTATCGTACACTCCAAAAACCAGGTGTTCACGAAACGGTTATTTCATTTCAGTTTAATTAGGCCTCTTGCAAGCACACCTATCAGATGAAACGCGGAGTTGCTTCTACTGTACCTTCTACTGTATCTATTGTATAGTCGTGGTATTGCACCGGACGAGTTAGCTAATTCATACTGATGTAAAGAGTGCGTACAACTGACTAACCTATCGTACAACTGTTTAATCGCGCTTCAATTCTTATGAGTTTATATGGACGAGCGTATACAACTAAACAGTTGAATTGGCTGTGAAACAATCGACAAACGTACAACAGTTTTGCGATAGTTTAGTCAAAGGAGTCCCGCTCTATAAGGCCTCTGCCACTGTTAGTTTACTATTTTACAAACCCCAATATAGATAACTAGCTGTTGCCCGCGACTTCGTCCACGCAATATTAAAATAAAAAGTAGCCTATAATATGCACGTCTATGTCAGCTACCCTTTAGTGAAAGTCCGGTCGAAATCGGCCCTGCCGTTTCGGAGATTACCCGGAACAAACGCGGCTTGCGGACAGACAGACAGAAAAAAAAATGCGATTTTCGTTATCAGCAACGCAAAAACATTTTCCCGAAATCTGGAATTTTTCTTTTGATATTACAAACAGACACTCCAATTTTATTATATGTAATAGAAGATAGATAAATAAAAGAGTACACATACTGGCTGGTTCAGCATTTCTTGTAATCTGGATTCGGGTGTAGCATTTTTCTTTCCACGGATTAGAACATAGATATTATCTAATTTTGGACAGCTGTACAAAAGCTTTTCTACTAACACCTGTAATATTTAATTTTATAGTTTCTAAACTGACAGAGATGATAATTTGAATTTCATTTAAAAATTACCTTTCCAAGGAAGCCAGTACCACCGGTGATAAAAATTGATTTTCCCGCGTAAAAGTTAGCGACATTATCAAAGTATTCCATTATTTTTCTCGAAATCTGGGAAGGAATCACACTAATATTATAAATGCGAAAGTTCAGATGAATGGATGTTTGTTAGAGTTTGTAGCCTAAACAGCTGAACGGCTGAACTGATTTCGATGAAATTTGGTATATATGTCGAGGATAGTCTGGAGGAACACATATGCTACTCGCTTTTCCGTTTTTTTTAATTCCACACTGACGGAGTCGCGGGCGAAAGCTAGTAATGAATAATTCTCATAGTATGTAAACAATATTTTGTTTAATCGGTTAAAAATAAAGAAATAAAATAATCTAAAATGAACATAAGTTATAGATAAATTGTGCAGTAAGAAGTGAATTCAGATAAAACGCCTGATAAAAAAATAACCCGTCATGAAAAATAATGACTAGTTAAATGAGTTAAAATAAATACAACAAATCTTTAACGATCACAAAAAGGACATCGATGTTTAAATTACCAGGATTTTATACCCAAAAACAGAAACAAAAATTACAGTAAACTTGACAGCACTTTACCTTATGCTTATCCTTTCTTTAAAGGACTGATTAGACTCGTCTAGTTACAGCGGATTTCAAATGATAAATAAACGATACTCTCTTTGTAATTCAATCGGGAAATTTCATGCAAATTTTATGTTAATTTAAAGGTTAATCTTACTTTTGCATGAAAAAAGTATTTAGTAATCCGAACAATGCCGGATTAGTTAGCGCGGGGCCTGTAGCAAATTCTGTCAAGGGGCCCTTGGTTTGCTGTAGGTTCTCAAGTTTAGGGTTTTAAATTAATCAAAACTTGTAATTTAATTTTGATTAAATATTACAACACTAGCTTTCGCCCGCGACTCCGTCCGCGCGTTATTAAAAAAAAAACAAAAGTAAGTAGCCTATGTGTTCTTCCAGACTATCCTCTACATCCACACCAAATTTCATCAAGATCCCTTCAGCCGTTTAGGCTACAAACTCTAACATCCATCCATCCATCCATCCATCCAACCATCTAAACTTTCGCATTTATAATATTAGTAAGATTAACGTTAAAAAATCGTTAAATAACCTACTTATTTTTACGCTTTCAAGTGACGAAATTTACATTTTCAAGTGGAGGTGATGCATAGCCTAAGTTCTTTGCGTTTAAGGCATGCCGGATATTTTACGCTACTATCTACATTTTTTTTTCTTACTGTCAGACAGGCTTTGGAGCGCTGGGCCCTCAAAACCTTCAAATTAACGGGGCCCGTAACATTTGTTACTCTTTGTATGGCTAATCCGACACTGGAACCGAACATTATAATGTTATCTGCCATGTTAGTTTTCATTAATTTATTTTGGAAAACAGGGTGATTATTGTTGAAATAAACTGTTAAACGTCACGCTTAAAACAGAAACATTAATTCCAAATAAATTTGACCTCTTCTTGCTTATTTTTGTATACCATTTTGATTTTTTTAAATTATTTCGTATTCCTTATTCGTTTCGAAATAAGTGTATAGCAAAGAATACGTATTCTTTGAAATGCACATTAAGTAACGCGAAGGAAAAAAAAAGTATTGATTCATATTACATTTCAGCCATAATTCAAATACAATGAACTATTACCATAGCCATAAAAACATGCAAGACGAAAAAAAAAGTTGTAAGAAATTGTTTACGTTTAAAGACTGCACGTTTCAAGGCAATATTAAATAATAAATATGTGGAAAAAAGGCAAAATAGGCAAAAAATAATGATACTTTTACTATATGTAAAATAATATATCTTCCTAAATATTATTTGACGTACATTAGACACGCAAAATTTTTGCATGCCTGTAACGCCTGATGAAAATAAATAGCAAGTCAATCCATTTCTACAACTTGAAGTAAGTTTTATCACAGTAAATTGTTTTCTATCATATTTAAAAATTGTCGATGTGAATTTTTGCCTCTATTCTAAGTGGCAATTAATCATTGTAATTTACAGATACAATGACAAATTACAGATATAATGACTTTTTCATATAAAACATTAGAATAGTGTATAAAATGTTTCTTATGGGTAAAAACGTCGATGTGTGACGCATTATTTGAGTGGAAGTGAGTCTACTGTCCGAAGAGTCAATCGATTTATGACTCATTTGTTATGCATTACAATTGTGTGAATATTACTACTTCCGTTAACAGATAAATTAGTCATATTTATAAGTATTCACGCAATTTACGCGAATTTCATACTTTTTATATATTATCTATACTAATATAATAAAGCGTAAACACACACTTCTTTGTTGCCTAAGATGTTTGCAGCATATTTTTGAATAATTCTTTTTTTAATATAAAAACCTACACTTCTATCACGCTTTAGGCTATATTTTATCACGCTATTAAACTTAGGTGGTAAATATTTTGCATAAAAACCCTAATGTGGGAA
Organism: Papilio memnon; assembly: GCA_003118335.3. Lineage (NCBI taxonomy): Eukaryota > Metazoa > Arthropoda > Insecta > Lepidoptera > Papilionidae > Papilio > Papilio memnon. The sequence goes on along the minus strand of LD688971.1, from coordinate 7,420,257 downwards.
AGAGACCATAAGTTGATACCAAAATCAAGGAAGCAAGATTGCCATAGTAAGGTAATTGTTATTTTGACATTTGCAATTGAGAATTTGACAATTGTAAACAATGAAATTAAATTATAATTTCACGCGGATGAAGCCGCAAGGGAACAGCTAGTTTTTTTAGGTGTTTGAGTACTCAAATCCGATTTTGTAAATTACCTGTTTCATCGAGTTTGTAACTTTTAAAGGGGGACTAGGGAAGAGGGGAGAAGAAATTAAAATGCCATATACAAACATTTACTATCTACCCAATTAAGTGAAAAGAACTTTTAGGAGACACAGTAAGACAATGTACAATGGTAAATAACGTAACCTGTGGGACTATTAACCAAGCAATTGCTTGAAAGATTTACGTCACATGTCAATAAAGGTTATCGCGCAATTATAAGTCCACGAACCAGGAACTACAACACGTCGCGATAGGGGCGCAAGCCAGGTCAAACATCGATCACTCGTCCACATCGAGTTTACGTCGCCGTCACGACAGTACTGTAGTAGATGGGAGATGAGTTGATAAGTGCGCTCAAACCTTTAAACTTACAACAGTAAAAACTATATTTAGTGTTCCGAGCGGCAAAAATTATCTCACAGGAAAGAACGATAAATTATAGTTCGTATAAAATAATTTGTCATATTTGTATGTACAGTTACGGAAATCGGCGGTGTTACAATTAGATATATCGCCTTAATACAAGACAAACTCCACCCCTTACAAATAACCAATTAGGTAGCAATGAGTTGCGATAACCACGGAATAAAAAAAAGCAATTTGTGACCGAACTTTTTTGTACAGATGTAAAACTATTGGTTCTAGTTCCGCGTCGTCTGAATGCGAAGTACGAGTAAACTCAAGCGACTGCAACTGTAACACTGCAAGTGTCCCCGACTGTACGGAGAAATTAAAATAATTATATTTCTTGAAAATTACTCTAAATCTAAATGAGCTTTATTTAATCTTATTGTTACTATTGATGTTAATTACTTCACATTAATTAATGACAATACGACAATGTAATACTAAAACTATCTCGCATTTTAGTGGTAACGTAAATCAGTACTTATAATTTGTGGTGTAAAGTTCAAATTCGTTTAAAAGTACATATCGTTTCATTACTTGAAGTAAGCTCTGTACCAGTGTTCATCGTTATTTTATTGCAGACGCTTGTATGTATATAATTTTATTATAATAGTTAAATATCACAATGGATAAAATAAAATCATGTGTTTTTATATTAGTTTTAAAAGTGATTTTATGTGGGTGTAGTGTTATTTTTCATGAAGGCAGTAAAATAACTTATTTACCTGATGCCGATTCTAAATATTTTGGTTATTCAGTTTTGTTAAGTGAGATGGGGTAAGTTTTGTGATTACGTTTGACAGAGAAATATGGTTGCTTTAGAATAAAAGTCTAAGGGTCTGTCCCACCAAATTGTAAATTGTCTGATAATCCAACGTGTACAATGTGATGGAAATATCGGATTTTTAAATATCTGACAGTGACGTCATTTTTAAGCTATATGAGACTTTATCAGCCAGTGGTGGGACAGGGCCTAAAAGTTTTTTATAAAGAAGTATAATTTAAGTAGTAGAAAAATTTAAAAATAAATATTGTGTCAGATATATTTAAAAACGAATATCTTACTGATATTCAAAATTCGAAAGTTTGGATGACATCCATCTTGTTAGAGTTTGCAGCCAAAACGGATAAACAGATTTCGATGTTTGCCACAGATGTAGAACGTAATCTGGAAGGCTTACTTTTTTATTAGGCGCGGGCGGTGTCCCTTATAAAACTTACTTATAATATAGTTAGTTTTTTTTGTTGATTTAAAATAAAATAAATAAGAAATATGTCTTAATTTTCAGCTTAATAGTGGGAGCTCCAAAAGCAGCCAGTAGAGATGGCAGGAATATATCTCCAGGGTTAATATTTAACTGCCAGTTGCAGAATTTAGATATTCGAAACTCGACGTGTCGGCCGATCGGTCTCAGCTCGGATGGTGAGTATTCAAGTATTTCACTGATAAAAAACATATTGTTCTGTCTATTCAATATAGAAAGGGACAGTAATGTATTTACATATATGTTCCGACAGTGGACAAAGTAAAGCCCAAATATACTTTTACAATTTCGCTTACGTCTTGTCTTTAGGGGATCACACACCCCAAAGATTACTCAAGCCTCCAAATCGAGATACTCGATTCCAAAAGTACATATCTTTCCTCTTTATAATATTAGTATAGATATAGATATGGCAAAAGGTTGCAAGCTCAGCTAATGCAGGGACGGCGCAGTCCGCTCCTGCATTGGTTTGCTGGCTCCTTTATTATCACAGCTTTACACATAGATAGGATAGTTCCATCCCCTTCCTTATTCTACTAGCAGTACTCATGAGTTATAATATTGAGGATAATTCGCTTAGAAATATTTATTTCTAATGTTTTTATGTTTTACAGATAATGGGAGCTATTTCGGAAGAGTTTTAATTCGACGCGATTTCCTCAGAGATGACGTATGGTTTGGTGCGACCATTGCAAACGTGCCTAGTGGAAAACTAATGGTAATACGATATTAATAATAACACTTTCCTGTATGCAATATAATAAAATTGCAGTGTATGTAACATTAATAAAAATCACATTTCTTATACATGCTGTATTAGCGATGCTAAACGAAAATACAATTTTTACTATCCCTATAAACGGCCGTGTTTGATTGGAATGTACATAGTTGATGCGATCGGGAATATTATAGGCCACTTAATATTTAAATTACGTGTTGACGAATTTTTTTTTTAATAATTCTTTACACGCGATTACAATTGTTCCGAATCTTATTGATGAACTATTTTAATATCTAAATCAGTAATCTCAACTATTAATCATACAACCTTGCATTATATTGTAAAGATTGTTGTGAATGTTTATGTCTTTGTAGGCATGTGCTCCGCGATGGTCAGTTCCATACAAAGACAAACACATATTAGCCAATGGAGCGTGCTATTTGCTATCACAAACAAGAGGAATTGCTATGTTACCTTTGAAGGAAATGAGTAAGCATAATTCAATTATTCATTTAAAACTATTTCCCTTCCCACCTTTTTTGTAAGGAAGGTGGATGTGCCTAAAGAGTCATCTTTCTATAACTAACAATTCGTGGCCAGCTTCTTTGTTGTTATATAATCATAATTTAGTGTAGTCTTTGTGAGTAATTGTATCGTTTTGACGTTAGCTTACAAAGTCGTAATTCTACTTCTTAAATTATTGTCAACTCAGTTTTACAGTATTCATGTCGAATCCAAAGAAAACTGACACAAGATTGGTTAATTTAATTTAGAATTACTTTAAATTAAACACTTTTTTACTTAAATAGATCGACAGGCTTACAAAACAGATGGAAACAGAAAGGAATTCGGCGACTACGGTACTCATTTAAACTTCTACGCTTACGGACAAGCAGGAATGTCAATTAAGGTTACGGAGAGCAATTCGGTAATCATCGGAGCTCCAGGCTTACTGCAATGGGCAGGTACAAAATTCATACTATGTCTATAAAACATTTTATTGATTTTTCAATAGATTTAACACTTTTAAAGTAGTATTTGTTTATTCGTTAGATCATGATCCTGCTGGAATAATACGACTAACAGTATAATAATTTTTTTGCTATTATTTTTCTACAGGTGGCATAGTTGATTATAAATACGATTCAGAAAAAGATTCTATGTTTATTTCGAAACAACCAACAACAAATCCTTATTTTACAAAAGAAATAGGGCCTGATGATTATTTTGGTAAGTTTAAATTTTATACGATTAAGTCTAAAATATCTACAACAACGCAATAGAAAACTCGCATTCGTGTGTTTAGTTTTTAATTCCACTTTTATTAAAATATATTGCACTTTAGGTTACAGTGTGGAATCAGGAGTTTTTGGTCCTGACAAGAAAACTTTATACGTAGGGGGCGCACCTCGATCGAAATTTGGCTACGGAGAGGTAAAAAACTTTCTTCAATCGATCATTCATGAGCAAAAATGAATAATCATGTACGATATTTTTTCTTCAGGTTTTTATATTTGAACCAGCTTACAGAGAATATGCACCATTAAATGTGATCAAGAGTCTCAGAGGGAAACAATTGGGCTCTTATTTTGGCGCAAGTCTTTGCTGCATGGATATCAATGGCGATGGGAAATTAGATCTTCTGGTTGGAGCACCAAACTTTGTTACCAAAGAAGGGGAGCTCCGCTACGATCAAGGAGCTGTTTTTGTTTACTTAAACAGCTGGCAGGTAATAACTATAGAAACATATTCAGACAAGTACTTATGGAATCTTAATTTTTAATTTCATTGCAGGGTAGTAATTTTACATTACATCTTGGGAATATAGTGTCGGGTTCAAATTCGAATGGAGCTAGATTTGGCAGCACAATTGTTGATATGGGTGACGTGGATGGAGATGGGTACAACGGTAAATATAAAATGTAATAACTAAAGACTTAAGCATGTTACTTATGAACTATGTATTGGATTAGAATTCATAGTTTTAAGTAATAATCTATATCTATATCTATACTGAAATATAAGAGGAAAGATTTGTATTTTTGGATTTGTGTGTGTATTGAAATAACTCAAAAACTAATGGGCCAATTTTAAAAATTCTTGCTGCATTAAAAAGCTACGTAACCACTGAGTAACATAGGCTTTTTTACTTTTTTTTAATTCCACGCAGACGATGTCGCGAGTTACAGTTTTTAATATTCGAGGAATTTATTTCAGACGTCGCTATTGGAGCACCGTGGGAGAACGACGGTCACGGCGCCGTGTACATCTACAGGGGAGGAGAAAGGGGTATTGGCAGTCAGTACACACAAAAGATAGTAGCCACAGGAGCTAAGAGCTTCGGTATGTCTATCTCGAAAGGATTCGATGTGGATAACAACAATTGTAGTGGTAAGTACTTCTTCTCACCCATATGACGCCCTCTACTGGGCATGGACCTCCCCAAAGATCGCTACGACGACCAGTGCTTTTCCTTTAGCATTCAGGATAATGGAATCATCGGTTCATCTTGCGACGTGTCTGTGGCCGCTCTATATTAGTGCGTGCGTACCTTTGACTAAACTATCGCACAACTGTTTAGTCTCGCTTTCCTATGAGCTTATATGGAGGTGCGCACACTACTCGATTTTTAATTGTGCATAAACAGTTGAGGCTACGAAACAATCGACAATTGCACAACAGTTGTACGATAGTTTAGTCAAAAGTCGCCCGCTCTTATGGTGTACCATGTTTATGTCTTCCATATCGATCTTTAATTCGTATAAGGCAACTATTCCATTGAAAAAAGGACAGTATTTTAAAAATTGACGTTTTCTCTGTTACAGATTTAGCTGTAGGTGCAATAAATAGTGATACAGTGTACTTATACAGATGTGTTCCAACAATAGAAGTGTACGCCAGTATAAAAGTTCCAGATGTAATGAACATACCCCTCAATGCTACCAACTTTACAGCTATATTTTGCATTGAAGCTAAAGAACAAATTAAATGGCCACACGTTAAAACAGGTTGGTAATATCACATAAGTAAAAATGATGATGAAAATAACGACTAATTACTATTACTATTTAGATTTATTGACTTACTCTCACTCAGGATTTGTTGATTGGTCTTTTAGTGTAAAATCTCTTACTAAACTTACACTAAAAGAGACTTATTTCACTATTCTAAGAGCGGCAGTTAGTCCTTTTTCATTTAAACATATAACATATCTTGTTTTTTTTTAGTTTTAAATGCATTAATCCGTGTCGACCCTGATAGTGGCAGAGCTTGGATATCAGGCGATGCGGAGTACCAAGTAACAATAAATCCAGGCAACAAAGCATGTGAGGAGCAAACAGTACAAATTAAGGTGAATAAAACTTATCGTATTTTTAGCTTTATAAATTTTGCGATATATTAAGACCGATATAGGGAGGGTTTAATTTTAGGAACCTTAATTTGTTTTACAAAGTACGATGATTTGGAGTATTATAACTGGTGCTAATGTCCCTAATGTACAAATAGTAAAAATAGTAATGCACATTTGTAAATCATAGATTCTGATGTAATCATCATCATCACCAGCTCACTATACGTCCCCACCGAGGGTCTCGGTGCCTACCCTAAGTTAGGGTGACTAGACAATAGTCAACCACGCTGGCCAAGTGCGGGTTGGTTGACTTCACACATATCTTTTGAATTTGTTCGCCGATATGTGCAGGTTGCATCACGATGTTTTCCTTCACCGTAAGAACGTCGGGTAAATTATGTACATATGAAAATTCGAAAAATCGAAAATCACATTCGTTCATGGCGGGATTCGAACCCTAGACCTGTAGATTACAAGTCAAGTGCTAAAACCACTGAGCCACCGACGCTCTCAATTATGTAATTATGATAATATAAAACCGTAATTTTTCATTCCAGCCTACAGCAGATTTGTCGAAGCCAATTAACATTAACTTTGAATTGAGTCATAGGATAATATTAGAAGGTAATTTATTAATTAATTATACTTAAAGAAACAAATATGAACAATTACCTTTTATATCAGTTATTTTTGTCAGATTTTGTAAAATTCAATGACCAACTATTCCAGATGACTCACCTTTATTTTTGAGTAAACAAGCGAGACTATCGGAGAATTCTAAATTACATTCCTCATTCGCAATCCAGCTAAATAGAGAATGTGGCGAGGATCTTATTTGTAAGCCGTTATTAGAAATGACTTTAGAAGGATTAAGCAAGTAAGTATTTGTTGTTCGCGACTTTGTCCGTATGAAATTAAAAAAAAGAAAAAAACGTAGCTTTCTAAAGGAGTAAGAATTTTTAAAATCGACCAAGTAGTTTTTGAATTATTTCAATAGATACAAACATACAAATCTTTCCTCTTTATAATGTTAATATAGATAAAAGCCAAAATCAAATTTGTCGTAAGACTAAAAATAACTAATTCCTTTCAGTCCATACATTCCAGGTTCGGATAACAGATTTGGTATAGCAGTAACAGTACTTAATAAAGATGAACCAGCTTACGGTGCTAAAGTCTATCTGACAATATCATCTTTACCTAAAAGGTTACCAAGCGCATGCGCATTAAAAGAACTGAATGTAACTTGTGATGTACCTGCACCATTGCACCGAAATGAATCAGTAACTTGGGAGATAGAATTTGAATACACACAGAATAATTCATTTATTGATGAAATAAATATTGAAGCAATACTAGAAGATCCATTACATAGTAATAATGATAGTGATAAAGTTACTAAAGATCTTACTATTGTTATTAAACCTGAAGCAACTTTTAATATTACTGGGTAAGTCATAAAGCTACGAGCTTACTCGTAAATGGAGGTGCGCACACTACTTCATTTTTAGTTGTGCAACTAAACAGTTGAATGCGAAACAATCGACAATCGACGATCACACAACAGTTGTGCGATAGTTTAGTCAAAGGTGTGCGCACTCTAAGCGTTAATGAAAAATCGAAGCCGGTTACCTACAACTATGGTTGTTCTGTTAATAATCGGTCTTGGACATCCATGATCTCAGAGTTGTTGGTTGCATCTCAAAATTTCTAATTGATTGCAGTGTAGCTTTTATTATATTTGATAATATGTAATCTTTAGGGTAATCGTTGGTTATGAACGTATGTTACAGAGCAGTGCAACCAAACAAAACCATCGCAGTGACAAGAGACGCGCTCGCTAACGGTGATAGTGTAGCTTTCGTACATTACTTTGAGGTAAATCTCTTCTCTTCTTTTGTTAATGACTGTTTAAAACCTCCTTAGTATAGATTTTTGAAATGAACGAAGGTAATTAGCAACTATAACTATGAATAGGTGCTGTCACTTCTTAAACCTATTATTAAATAGTATTGTTTTTGATATAAATATTTTTCAACAGATAAAAAATTTGGGACCTTCAGATTGGTACAACTTAACGGCTATTTTATTAATACCAGATAAGGTACGTCCACTTTTTATAGATTTTTAAGCGTTTTTGACTAGAAATACATTTTTTAGTTTATGTACATAATTGTAATATTTCAGACGGACCTATCTAATAGTATAGATGGATGTAATAAAGAAAACAGCAGCCTTCAGTGTTCCTGGTCTCTTCCTGCGAGAGCCTCTAAAGCTATCGCACTTACTTACAAGTTAAATATCACTTTACATGGTACGTTTCGATTTGCCAAAATTATTTTATCTATGTCTTAAACTAGCTTATGCCCGCGACACCGTCCGCGTGGAATTAAAAAAAAAACAAATTTTAGTAGCCTATGTGTTCTTCCAGACTATCCTCTACATTTATACCAAATGACGTGGAGATCCGTTCAGCCGTTTAGGCTACAAACACTAATAAACATCCATCCATCCAACCCTCCATCTAAACATTCGCATTTATAATATTATAATAACTAGCTTTCGCCCGCGACTCCGTCCGCTTGGAATTAAAAAAAACAAAAGTAAGTATCCTATGTGTTCTTCCAGACCACGTTCTACATCTATGTCAAATTTCATCCAGATCCGTTCAGCCGTTTAGGCTACAAACACTAACAAACATCCATCCATCTAAACTTTCGCATTTATAATATTAATAAGTATGATTAGTATGATGATTACTTTTTACAATGTAAGTCAATATTGATCTGATATATTTATTTGGACTGCATTAATGATTTTAAATTTGTTTTAGCAAATTATTTAGAGGAAATTAAAATATTCAATGCTACATCAACGATGATTCTAAAGGACCAAAATACGTAAGTATTAAAACGTGTAAAACAAGTAAATAATTACTAATGAAAAAAATGTGATGTGATGGATAATTTGAATGGATGTTCATAAGAAGATGCATTCAAATATGGCTGATAGAGTTGCATGGAATACTGTACCCCTTAGTAAGGAAAAGGGTAGGGTGAAGATGAATAAAGCTGATTTTATTTATTATTTTTATTTATAGTAATTCTTCACTGGTTACGACCCTAGTTTTGGATCCACCGACACCTATATGGCCGCTGATAGTAGGAATTGTAGCTGGAATTTTGACATTAGCAGCATCAGTCTACGGTCTGCACAAGGTAATAACTAACTTATAATTATGATTTTAAGGTTGTTTATTGCTCAAGCATTAACGGAAAGATATAGACGGGAAGGTAATTTTCGCGAAAAAAATTCCTAAGCTAGTGAGATAGATTATTTTTAGTTTTCGCAAAATCGCTTGATATCTTGTTGTAATGTTTTTAATATAATGTTCGGATCAGTTTAACAATACTTAAGGTATCGCCTGTATATAGGCTAGGTCTATTTTACATTGTTAAAATATCTGTAATAGGAAAAACAGCTGCCTCCCCTATCCTTGCTGACAACGCTCATGGAATAATTGTCTAATGAACGCGTATTGTAATGTCTTAAGTCATAGACATTTTTTTTCTTTTTACAGCTTAATTTCTTTGAAAGATCAAAGCGAGATGATATGAAACGACTGCAAGAAGAAATAAGCAGCTCCAGTTCACTCGGGGAGTTGAGAGATGACAACGACGCTTGTACACAAGATATACAACTCGAAGATTCTGACTGAGGAAAAACAATGATATGAAATTACGAAAGGATTGGAAGGAGAGATGATATGGAGGAAGGAAAGGAAAACTAGGAAAAAATACTTTACACAGTTAATTGTCCTCTCTCTTAAATTGTTAACGCATGTAGTTTTTTTTATTCCTTGAGAGTTTGTTAAAATAGTGTGCAATTCATTGCAGGTACAATGTAACATATCTGATCTCAAAATACTTTTGTACATCATCATCAACCTCTGTCTGCTCACTGCGGGACATAGGCCTTTAAATATTTTACCAAAGAATCAATAAATAATAAGTTGTCTAGTATGAGTTTAATAAACAAGTATTAACAAATCTATACCAATTATTACACCTTTATATATGAAACTAATGAGAGTAATCGCTTGAATTCAAAGATATATACAAAATTACTTTTTTACACCAGTGTATGTTTTTTTTCCTTTTTAAATAGAAAATCAGTCTTGAACAGTACCTAATTAAAACTGTACAACCTTTTTGGAATTACAAGCTTAATGCCGAACTAAAGTTTGCGAAAGTCGACCCAAGGGTCCTATTACAAATATAGGCATATTTTTCAACTTAATAGGGATAAGAAAATAACAAAAGAGATCAGGAAGATGGGTCTAAAGCGGGGTTATTGCCGCTCGCTATTACGTCGAGGGAATTAGAAGCATTTATGGACGCCATTTTTGTAGGGTTGTCACAAAATTTAATGGGGCCGAAGAAATAAGGCTATTGAAAATTTAAAATAACTAAAATAAATATTAAGAAGATTAATCGCAATGATAAACTAGATAAGAATCCAATCATCTTGTCGTTCTCACAATTTTCTATTAAGGAAGGTAAGGACAAGTTAATTACCGAAGGACATTCCTCTCTTATTTACATTAATGGTAAACAGTTTGGCAAAGGGGAAATATTTTTTAATTTCACGCGGACGAAGTCGCGAGCAACAGCTATTGTACTATAAAACAGAGAAGCATTAATTGTCTTCCTTTGTAGTATCGAATGGAGAAACACGAGTTTTAGTAAAAGATCTACTTACTTCTTATTAATATTATAAATGCGAAAGTTTAGATGGATGGATGGATGTTTGTTAGAATTTGTAGCCTAAACGGCTGAACGGATCTCGATGAAATTTGGCATAGACTTAGAGGATAGTCTGGAAGAACACATAGTTTACTTTTGTTTTTTTTTTAACTCCACGCTGACGGAGTCGCGGGCGAAAGCTAGTTTATAATATTTTACAGATTTTGGCGTGAAATATTTTGACGCGACCTCTGGTTGGTGTAAGAGGGGAGCATTATGAACGAAAGGAAATGAGCCGTCAACTAAACTGCATGCAGCTATCCAATTGACTGGGGTCCTAGTGGAATATTCTGCAATATATAAATTGTATTTTTAAGTTGTTTTGGTATACATATGTCAGT
>LD688971.1:7377854-7408158 GCA_003118335.3 Papilio memnon | reverse complement strand
TATGCTTATACTTAATTTATCCTAATATTATAAAGAGGAAAACTATGTTTGTTTGATTGTAATGAATAGGCTTAATAACTAGTGGACCGATTTTAAAGATTATTTCCCCGTTAGAAATGTAATTTATCTGTGAGTATATAGGCTGTATTTTTTAATTTTTATTTTGTTATTTTTAAATTTTACGCGGACGGATTCGCTGGCCAAAGCTAGTCGCTTATAAATCTGTTTTAATCGTATCATTCATAGAATTAATTCGTTTAAAAAGCGTTAAAAGTAATCTGAGATTTGAATGAAAAATCGTGCGATTTTTGATGAAATAAAATACTTAAAGCGAAAGCTCACTGAAGCTAGGAAACGATTAGCACAGTGACACACGAGCATCAACGTTGACAAGTTTAAATACAACCTTGATTTAAAAATTATAGTCATGTAATCGATTTTTGTGAATTAACAGTTTTTAATAATATATTATAGAAAGGCTTCTGTAAGAGTTCAGAGGTTTTTTTTGTTTATTCATCATCACCAGCTCACTATACGTCCCCACCGAGGGCTCGGGGCCTGTGACAATGCCACTGTCAACCACGCTGGCCCAGTGCGGGTTGGTTGACTTCACACATATCTTTGAATTTCTTCTCCGATATGTGCAATTTGCATCACGATTTTCCTTCACCGTTTGTTTATTACCTAACACAAAATCCGCCTGGCTTTTCATAACTTTTGTTTGCTCTTTTAGTAAGCAATGATTATCGTAATAATGCTTCACAGCGAGTACACATATTAAGGATATTTTTATCATCGCTGGCGTAACCGGATTTGAAATTTTTCCATTTTATCATTTCCATGAACTTGATTGTTTTTCATTTTATTTCAATTTCCTGCGATAAAAAGTCCAAAATATAGAACACTGAGTAGTATAAATTTTATGTTATTACCACTTTCATTTTTTATGGGAATAAATTAAAATTACGTTAAAAGTTGCATTTTAAAACACGTAGCGACATCTATGAACGAATATGAACACTTCTGTACCAAATTAAGTGCCCCATTTCTTCCTAGTATCTAGTTAGTGACGATAGATGTCACTATTTAAGAAAACTTATCACATTTAATAATAAACAATTCTATACTATAACAGAAACAGACTTTAACATATAAATCCATTGTTTTAAATGGCTTTGTTTATTGTAACAGATATTTAATCAAATAAAATACGCGTATAATAAATTGAAAATAGGCGAATAATGTATGTACAAGTGTTATAGAAATATTATTAAACATAATGGTTACATTTAGTCATTGATAAACAATTTATTTTATATTCAATTAATAAATAATTAAAATGTACATTTTATTTTTCAAAATATTTATAATTTGTATTAGTCTTTAGCCGTTTGTAGAGACATAAAACTTGATGACCAGTCATCTATATAAAATGGAATTTAACCGTGGAACTCCACTGTATTTAAACATAGTTTTATATTTCAAAGACTGGGATATCTACAATGGAAGCCGATAACTGAGGAAATGCGCGTGCGATCGCGCCCTATAATAAAACTTTGATAAATAATAGAAGTCGATTAAAATAACCTTGATCGAGATGCAGTCCGAATGCAGTTGGCAGTCGCCCTCATACCAAGACAACGTGGCCGATGTATAAATAAAAAAAAAGAATAATTGTCCAGTTTAAGGAAGTTTGAATTTAGAATTGTCAATTTCAGTGATTGTTATTTTTTTTTAATTTTGAAAAATAGAACAATATTTCAATGATCTTGGTTTGTCTATCAGTGTGTTAGTTGCATCATTTTTTTAAAGAGGCGTAATTATAATACGTCAAAATTAAACAAATCAAAGGTAAGTTAGATCAGTGCTTTTTAATTTTTAATACTGATGTAGTTAGTGTGTTTTTAATACTGTTATTTTTTATACCTGTGTTTTTTTTTATTTTGGCATTTGTTTATTTTTATATAACAAAAAAGTGGTATTCATTAGTATATTAAAGGAAACCGTTTCTTTAAAATGAAAACTATGGTCTGCGTTACTCAAAGTTATTTTATTATCACTAAGGACACCCTGAGTGTAGTTTAAGTATGAAAAATCTATAAGACTTAAATAACTATGAAAAAAATTATGTTTGTGTGTCATTTGATAATTACATTTGTTAACTATCGCTTAATTTGTTTTAAGTTCTAGTAATTTTTATAAACGTAATTAATTTGAGTTAAGCTAACTTAATTATGTCAATCTTTATTGAAATCATTTATGAATGATTTTGCATCGTCGAGTTCGTTAAACGACGAGACAAAAAGGACGTTGACCTCCGCGTGTAAACCATGTACGGAAATGTGTTCCGTGTGTTCCCACTGTTGGATAACTTGTGTAGAAACATGTCTTGCCGGACAAAACAGAGATAATTTGCCTTAATACAACTTTTAGTTTGGAAAGTCTAAACTTTGTATTACACTATTATAAAATCTAGTTAGTTCTTAATTTTACTAATATTATAAATGCGAAAGTTTAGATGGATGGACGTTTATTATAGTAAACGTCTAAACCAATCTCGATGAAATTTGACATAGACATAGAGAATAACATATAGGCTACTCACTTTGTTTTTTTTAAATTCAACGCGGACGGAATCACGGGCGAAAGTTAGTCTAATTATACATAACTGTTAGAAAATTGTAAATTAAATTAGGTTAGTATATGTTTCTATTATCTAAACTACCTTTACAAGCGCATTCTTTAGTTATTGAGTTAAGATGTGAGATTTTATTTTCAAAGATAACTTGTGTATCACTGTTTCGATATGTTGAGATATCATTTTAAGATAAATTTGATGACAACTTGGCTTACAGATTCACCACCTGCCGTATGTCATGTGTATAAGGTTCAAATTCCCCTGACATACACCCACCTTCCCCTGAGGCCGATCTCATTATTGCCAAATATTAAAGGAATTCGTTCACGTATTGAATTATCATCAAAATAATTAGATAAACGAAAACTAAATATATTTATATTTGAATGCTGTCTATACGTTTTAATGTATTTCTGTTGCTTAATATTGCTATGAAGCGTTTAATTTTCTTTTTGCCTATCTGGGGTAATTTGCCTGAGCGGTTTATCAAAAAATAATTATTTATTTCAACAAAAAACTCTACTAAACCACTATAATAAAATTATGTCGAAAACCTGCTTGTTATCAAATTATTATTCTTATCAATTTGGTTAAAAACATTTAATTTTATTAATACAAAATAAAATTTAAATTTAATACTCAAACAGGTTAATAATTAAAACCCTATAGAATAAAATAATGCAATGAAGCAAATGCAATTTGCCAAAATATTAAATAACTAGCTTCCGCCCGCGACTCCGTCCGCGTGGAATTAAAAAAAAAACAAGCCTTGGTGTTCTTCCAGACTACGTTCTACATCTATGCCAAATTTCATCCAGATCCGTTCAGCCGTTTAGGCTACAAACACTAACAAACATCCATTCATCTAAACTTTCGCATTGATATTAGTAAGAAGTAAGATTTATTCGTAGGTGTAATTCTATTATTTAGTCTATGGTGAACAATATTATAGGGTACTTTATAATTTGTCACAATTAGTTATCATCATCTACTTAACCTTATCCTACTCCCGTAGGGTCGGCATCTGGCTTTCGTCCTCCAAATAACTCTGTCATCTCATTCACTCCCTTTTTGATCATGTCACCTTTCACGCAATCCATCTCTTTCTAGGTCTACCTCTACCTGTGTACCCTTCCACACTCATAGCTAACGTCTTTCTTGTTATGCGATTCATCCCTCATAACCTTTTACTGCTTAATTTCTCAAACAATCTCAAACTTCCTCTAATATACATTAGTGGTATTTAAAAAAAATATGCAATCAAGTTAATCGTCACGTGAGTAGAATATTTTAAACACATCGCTATCAGCCGTTCGCGATATTTTTTGTATTTATAATACAACCAATTAAAGCCTTAATGTTTGGTTAGATATTATAATTTAAAAAATTATCTTATCATTTGTTTAAATGTGCAAATTGTTAAGTAACACCACATTGTTATTCCAACAAGCAAACTGAGCACCTGTTTTACTAAAAAATGGAAGACATGAAATTAGAGAAAAACGGTGAAAATGTTCGTAAAAAGGATTCAAAACCTACTGATAAATACAAAGGTATTTTGTGATTTCTTTATAAACTAGCTATCGCCCGCGACTCCGTTAGTCTGGAATTTAAAAAAAACAGAAGGTAGCCTATGTGCGGTACCAGACTATGCTTTACATCAATTCCAAATTTCATCCAGATTCATTCAACTGTTTAGGCTGGAATCAACCATACATCCAACTTTCGCAGTTACAATATTGGTAAAAATAGCTGTCACACGAGAGTCGTCCGTGCGGATATAGAAAAAATCTATTAAGTTTATGCGTTCTTCCAGACTATGTCCTAAATTCCTTGTAGCCGTTTTGGAGTTACGGGGTAATAATCTATACATCTACCCAAAACTTTCGCAATTAAATATTGGTAAAACAATTAATAGAAAATAAATAAATAAATACGATATTAGAACTAAAATTAAATTAAGTTTTAATTTAATTTAAATATCAGGTCATAATGCATTTACACTGGACAATAGTCCTAAGGTTAAAGAAATATCTACCTTATCATAATACAGTAAGGTATAAATCGCTAGATGAGTATGACCAAGTCTTTATGCACTTAAAAAGTCTTGTAAGGTTAATCTTTGACGTATTCTTATTTCTATTTATAAGTGATTGTTGACGTTTCATATAATCCCCACACATACGCTGTAAATAGAACAAATAAAACGTATTCTCATACGTTAGGTTATTTAAACGAAATGTGACAATAATCGATGGTTGCGCGCGCAAATTCAAATATGGCTTCCGTTTGCCCATCGAAGCTTGCATTTGTTTCCTAGTTTCGCGCTGTCCATGGCTTTGTTTCCACGTGTTATTTAATAAATTTCAATAGCTAACGCGCGTTGTATACTACAATAGGTTTTTTGTATTAAATACAATTATAGTACTGAATTTATTTTACAATCATTATGCTAAAGAATTGACGAATACTTAAGTAAAAGGATAGATTACGGTTTTAGTATAGAAAATAAATTGGGTTTCATTAAGGCTGGGTTTAGACCAGATCAAAGATCTGGTTTTTAATTACGAATTACTAAGTTATGGAGAAAGGTGCGCGCCTTTCAGAGTATCTTTTCGCGACGATGGGCTCGGGAGACCGAGGGCCGAAGACTACGGAGGACAGGTGTGCGGAGGTCGAGCCCACCGGTCTCAGGAAATGTCTAGTAGACAATGCGATGCTGGTAGTTACATTGATAGGGGTTCTTGCGGGCGTTACTATAGGTAAGTAATTTGAAATGAATCTGTTAATAATGGTATGGTTTTTATTAAAATATTGAGTTATTTTTACATCATTTTGTTTAAGTAAAACTATTTATGTTAAATGTTAATTATAGTTGTGTTATTATATATAATTAATTATCATTTATAATTTACTTGACAAACATGTTTATATTCATTTTATTTTATCATGCATGAATTTTCACGATAACAGCAACTTTACACGGAGTTTAGCATGTTACCTGTAACACCAATTTACAAAATTTTTAATCATTCCGGTTACTTGGGTTAAATTTCAGTTTAACTATCACTAAGATACGGAGTGTATCTAAGTAATAATTATGTTTTAAGATAGGTACATTTAATTGTGATATTTAAATATTTGCTTCCAGGTTTTGGACTTCGACCGTTTAATTTAGGCCCGGATATGTTGATGGCGATATCTTATCCGGGTGAAATTTTTATGAGAATACTAAAGCTGATGATTCTACCGTTAATAATAGCCAGTTTAATTGCCGGTTCAGCGAGTTTGAACGCAAAGATGAGTGGAAAGATCGCCGTTCGGACTCTCTTGTATTTCATCTTGACATCTCTGTTTAATGCCTTCCTGGGTATATTACTCGCGGTGTTGATACACCCGGGTAAACCGGAGCTGCGAGACACGACCAATGGGGCGCCGGATAAACGAGATCACAGAATCTTGGATAGCTTCTTCGATATTGGTCGGTGAGTCAATTATTTACATTTTTTAATTTATCAAACATTATAACAGTCAATTAAAATCTACGACGATCTGTTTATTAGACTTTTTGTTTATTGATATTCATTGATTAAAACATTGTATTAAATAATGTAGCTAGCTAGCTGTTGCTCGCGACTTCGTCTGCGTGAAAAAAAAATAAAAAAGGTCTAAGTTACAATGTAGCTTTTTATTAGTGTTTAGAGTTATTTCAATTCATACAAAATTACAAATTGGAAACATGTATAATATTAGTATAGAAGTATAAATATAGATAATTTAATATATGCGTTATGATGATTTTCGACAATAAATAGCTGCATTAAAACATATTTTCTCTGTTTTACAAAAAACAATTCGAAGTTATTTAGGTACTTATAGTAGGTATAATATTTTTGGATGAAACTGTGAACATTTACTCATGCTGTAATAGATTTTTGAGAAGCAAGTTCATTAGATAAAGATTTGATACCGAATGATAAAATTGAAGGTGAGACAGCACGCAGCATTTGTTAAATGAAACGAAAAAAATTACCAAAATTTTATCTCCGGTTTAAATTACTTTTAGTAACATTTTATAAATATACTTAACTTGAATTACGAGTAGTTATATTTTTACTAACTGCCGCCCGTAACTTTGTAAGATCAGAAAACACAATCAATCTCCAATCAAAGTTTATCACGATCCGTTCAAAGTTACGTGATTATAAACATCCATCCATCCAAATTTTCGCACTTATCATGTTATTATGACTCATATATACTTTTATTTATTACAGCAATATATTTCCGGACAACATAGTGCAAGCTACTTTCCAACAATCGCACACAGTGTACCGGCCGGCGTTAGTTGCCAGCAATCTAACTGGCAACGACACAGTTCCAACACTCGTCAGAGTTGTTTCTGAAAGGTATTTTTTTATAAATTTTTGTTTAGCAAGCTTTCTAACGTTGAGTTTCCACTGTAGAAACTCTAATTCATTGTAATTACAAGGTTTGATCCTAAAACTAAGTTCCTAGAGAAATAATATTTCATATGTTCATTTATATATGTTTTTCCTTTTCAGGGCAGGCACGAATACGTTAGGGTTAGTGTTCTTTTGCCTGGTCTTCGGCAGTGTACTTGGAAGTCTAGGACCTAAGGGTCAGGTGGTGATTAACTTCTTCCAAGCGATCTTCGAGGTGACGATGAAGATGGTGACAGCTGTCATGTGGTTCACCCCAGTGGGAGTCAGCAGTATCATCGCTGGCAAGATATTGGGCGTTAGTGACGTCGGTAAAGTATTAAAAATTGTATTAAAAAGAAGAAATAAGTTAAGAAAATATTACGACTAGAAATATCCCTTCTGATTCTAATAGTTGTTTTTCTTATCCAGATTATAATGTTCCATGAAAATTGTTAAAGATGAGAATTTCAAGTTTGTTTGTTAATATCCTAATCGGAAAATCTAAGTGTCGAAAAAAGAAAATAATTAAGTAATGTTAGCAATAATATTTCTCGACTTCTAAGATAAATCTTTTTCAACAGTCCAAATGTTATCCCAGCTGGCGTGGTTCATAATGACGGTGACGATCGGCGTGTTCCTCTACCAGCTGGTCATCATGCAGTTGATATACTTCGCGTTCCTCCGCCGGAACCCGTATAAGTTCTACTTCGGATTGTCGCATGCGATGCTGACCGCTGCCGCTACCGCCTCGGCGTAAGAATTATTCTCTTATCTAATGACGAAATTATCCATAAAATATTGATCTGTGGTACTTCAGTGGCCAAAAATTCTATTAATATGTATGTAGCACAAGTCGTAGATGACTTCTAGAGTAGGTCTATAATAGGCATTCTATATCTATTAATATAGCAAGCGCCATAAATGTTCAGTAAAGGTATTTAGTTTATAGTATATGTATTCTTTCAGACTCCTCTACATCTAGGCCAAATTACATCAAACTCCGTTTAGCATTTTAGGCTGTAAACTCTGACCAATATCCATCCATCCACCTATCTTAACTTTCGTAATATTAGTAAGATAATAATGTTCGCATTTTAGGGCTGCAGCTCTACCAGTAACGTTCCGCAGTATGGAAGGTCGGCTGCAGATAGACCCTCGTATTACGAGATTCGTGCTGCCTATTGGCTGTAACATCAACATGGACGGCACCGCGCTATTCCTCTCCGTATCCTGTATATTTATTTGTCAGATGAATGACATGGCTCTCGGTTTTCCTCAATATGCTGCTGTGCTGTAAGTTTTATATTTCCTAAACTAAACTATCGCACAACTGTTTAGTCTCGCTTGGATTCCTATGAGTTTATATGGAGGTGCGCACACTACTCCATTTTTAGTGTGCAACTAAACAGTTGAATGGGCTGCGAAAAAATCGACCATCGCACAACGGTTGTGCGATATTTTAGTCAAAGGTTTAACATGATTTAATTAAAGCAGATTTGCTCGGTACTTTTTATTGTAAGAAATACTCGATTGGTACGAATTATACTTGCATTTAGTCTGAAATATATCTGGCATACGTTTTTTTACAGCTTGTCTGCGACTGCGGCATCATTGTCGTCTGCGTCTGTTCCATCCGCAGCGATGGTGCTGCTGCTGGTCGTGCTGGCGACGGTGGACGCGCCCACGCACGACGTGTCACTACTGTTTGCTGTTGACTGGCTTGTGTAAGTTACGATACACGTTGCGCGCTGATTTGTGTGTGAATTGTACAGATTAGCATTAGCTAATATAATAATAATTATACAAAGTATAAATAGACATTAATAAGTTTACCGTATCAAAGAGTAAAGGGTAAAGTTGTCCATAAAGTAGTGTTAATAGTTTCTACCAAGCTTGGAACTTTTTATTTTGTTTATACAGAGATCGTATCCGCACTACTAACAACATGCTGGGTGATTGCTATGCGGCAGCCGTCGTGGAACATCTATCTAAGAAGGAGCTCATGGCTTGTGATTCAGCTTTAACGGTCAGTATTTGGTTTTTGTTTAGAGCTGGCTTTGACTAAACTATCGCACAACTGTTGTTCCATTGTTATGCAAGCTAATTCAATTGTTTAGTTATACTAAAAATCGAGTAGTGTGCACCTCCATATAAGCTCATAGGAATCAAAGCGCGAATAAACAGTCGTGCGATAGTTTGGTCAAATGTGTGTGTGCGCTCTTTAAACTCAATCATTTATGGATTTCTAGCGTTCTGTTTAGTAATTTTTGCTCTAAAACAATTTAAATCTAATCTAGAATTTTTGTTTCGTTCCAGGAACCAACGGAATCCAACGACTTGCTGCAGACTTCAAATACAGAAGTGGACCTCGAGATTATAACTTCTGGTAATAAATCTATAGTATCTGAAGATGTCATCATTGATATGCATTTAAGGAAGAATTCCACTGCATCTAACAATAAAGTGTAAGGGACAGGAGATGATATGTTATTTAGTGCGTAATATTAGCAATCATATATATTTAACGTATATACGATATATCAATTTTTGACAAACCTACTAGGATTAATGCATGAATTCTGCGACTTAGAAATACGTTGTTATTTAATGTTCTCCAAGTAGGAATGTATGGACAACTAGATAATATTGCGATACATTTCTTGGTTTCAAGTTTTCAAATTCGGTAATCTTTATCAGAGAACATTTCAGTTGCGATGTCTAGAAAATATTTTATATTTTTACCTTATTGCTTTCACTGATATTTTATATTGCATTTATAGTAAAAGTCTATAGCCCTTTGTAGCAATAGTCGTTGGCTTTGTTTGCTTCGTTAGTCTCATTTCTTTTTTCTTTCATCTTATTAAGTTTGGTAGTTGTTTTGATGTAACTACATATAATTTGTTTCATGTGTATGTATACCATTTGAATAGTATTATACCTATCTTAAGTTAAATGTTATTAGTATTTATGTATTAGGTATATTCTTTAGGGGGCCTTATAGTTTTTATAAGTTTTGTATCTTAACAAAATTGCGGTTTAAATATTTGCTAATAAATATCATAAAAAGAGCAATATTATTTCGTGAATATCGATAGTTGGAAAAGTATTTTTTTGAGTATTTTAATAATACTGCCTTTGCACTATTGTCATGGACGATAACAATGAATACTTATTACTGTAGAACGTAGATATTATTGTATCCTATCAATTTACATATTATATATACATAACTTAGTAGAATTAATTCTTATAAGAATGTAGTTAATAATTCCTACTATAAAATAAACTACGTGTATTTCAAAAGAAACGGTAAAAAAAACTAATGAGATGCCAAATTATCTATGAATATGAATGTAATGAAATGTAAAGAGTTAAGAAGATTTGACGGTATAGAATGGACAGGAAACAGAAATTATAATACAATAATAAAATGTTAAACGACTGCATTTTTGAACAAGATAATGGAAGTAATTTAACAATAATTATGTAAAAGAAATAATGTATTACAGGTTATCAAGGCCTATACGTAATGTTTTTGATACTAGGAATTATTTCGAGTCGAGAAACATTTAGTCAATGAAAGTGCTTAATTGTGGGCTTGTAATACCGTGGGTTTTCACTGCCGAAACAATCTTACATGTAGTCTAACCAGAAATAAAATTCCCTCGACATAATGCGGAAAAATATGGAACCAATTTCTTTACACGCATTACAAATAGACTTGATAAGTCGATTGAAACGCCCCCAGCACAGGGTTTTNNNNCTATTAAATAAAACAATATCATTGATTTTAAAATTTTATTCGTGTTTATTTTAAACATCGCAGCCAATCGTTGGAACGTTATAAATCTTAAAACAACTATTTACAATCACCACCATTTATATCAAATTGTTGGCAAAATAGCAGCGTTACAAAACATGTTATTTATAACCTTGGAAGAACAGTAATACTAATTTAAGGTTCACCAGGAATATAAAATTTCTCGCTCATATTATGGAAATATATAGAACTAAATCCTTACTCAAATTGGAAAGTAATAAAGAGGCGATGGTAGCGCCCTCATGCTAGGAATTTAATATTCTTGGTTATTTGAATACAATTAAACATTTTATTTCCTTTTATTTTAAGGTATATTTATGTAAATTTGATATAAATGGTCAAATGCCTTCAACGCTAAGATGAAAATCACAGTACGATATAATTTTCTACAATATACATTTTATTCAGTTTAAAGGCACGATTAACTTACATTTATAGGAGTTTGATTTATACAAACATACTGTATTTTACATACATTTATACTAAACATTTTAATTGCAATATCTAAAATACACTTATAGCTTAGAGTAAAGCTTTTCCGTTTGTTTCTATAGTAAATTAACATGGCAGTCTTCATTTTATATCATACAAGGCACTATACAGACTTATATATATACATGACATAAAATTAAACCCGAATTAAGACAATATTTACATTTACCGTAAAAACCGGTAATAAGCGCTTACAAATCACTTTGAGCATATTCAGGCAGAGAGTTTTACATATAACATGCACAAAATGACATACGTATCAAACAAACTAAACCGATTACATCGGTAATCAATAAATATTACTATAGATACCAATACTTATAGGCAAAACAGTCGTGAGTATATGTACAATATCCTAAAAATATTATTAACTAATTTCATATTCTCATCGTCGAATGCGGAGGTTTCCTATTAACGGGCGCGGGTGGCAGTCCCGGCCCTACTAAGGGAGACATTGAAGGTGACCTCGTAGCAAGAGGTGACAGTGATGGTGAGAATGAAGGGGACATTGCTGCGGCAGCTGAAAATCCCCCAGGAACATCATGACTTATAGGAGACCTGGGTAACAAATGCTGCGGTTGCCGACAAGATAACGAAGGAGCCGGACAGCTTCTTGGGGCAACCGTTGTCAGCAAAGGTGGTGGAACACTTTTCCCACCAGATATAGAAGTCCCCTTACTCTTTGCGCTAGAAGCACCACTATTACCACTTTGAAGCGAAACCGCATCGTCCTTCAAATGGGCTATTTCAGAAAACACATGTGCTAACGGTTGATATCGCGGACCCCAATCGAGAAGGTAGTCCCAATTATAGCTACCGGTTAATTCTTCTTCGGAATGTACAATAGAACTGAGACTTCCAGTCATAGAAGGCCCAGCGGTGGGAACAGCATTGCTTTCTCCCGGAGCACTTGGGAAGGCACCCAGTGCCATAGCTCTATCCACAGCTGCACTCGCTTCATCTGCACTACTTGCTCTTTCACTTCCGGTAACTTCGTTTAATTTCGCATAAATCAGGTTAGTTATATCATTCTCGTGAGCGCCGTCTTCGTCGAACATGTGCATTGAATCTATCGGGCCATGATGTAACATCGTGTCTTTGTTCCCAACATTTTCAGAACATCTTCTTGATGAAGTAGACGCACCTCCACCAGTACCAGTCTCAACGATACCAAGCCTTGCTAAGTATTCTTGGGTATTGTGCACAGAAACGTCTGACAGATTATCGTCATCTACTCCATTCGCTTGTCTATGCAAGCCTGATTCTCTTTGTAAGGGACCTTCATTTATCATTCTGATTTCTTCATCCTCACCGTCTTCTCCTTCTTCAGCTGATCCTCGACCACTTGAACCAGATTGATCAGAACCTGAGAGTTCAGAGGTAGTAGCTGCTCCAGAGTTTGAACTAGCTGTGTGAGGACCGTACGGTGGGATTTCATCATATTTCGGTGGTGCAAACTGATTCGCTGAATTTACAGGACCCGTGTTTCGTATTGGTATTGTATCGAAACCACTAGGATCTACGTAGCTATTTGTGGCTCCTACACCTTCGGAACTCAGGCCTGGCTTGTTAACTTTTTTATGTCTTTTATTCTTCATGTGAAGGAACAAAAATGTAGCCGCAAAAATAATTATTATAAAGATGAAAGCGATTAGTAATCCTAACGCCCAATCTGATAGTCCACTACTTTGTGCGACAGATGTATCATTTATAAGGTTGGTGTTATCGGAAACCACTGCTAGTGGATCTAGTAGTATTTCTACAGCTGTCTTATTCGTTAAGGAACCTTGTCTACCAGAACTTGCAGTAACAACTAAACTGATAGATTTATCCGATCCAAAAAGACTTTGAACTGATTCCACTTTTTTCTTTAGAATGATGAGCCCTGTTGTTCTATTGATTTTAAAGTACGAATGAGAAGTTGATAACTGATATACAATGCGGCCGTCGATACCTTTATCTTTATCTGTTGCAGTGGCTTGTCCTATAGCGTATCCTATTGGTAAGGATCCTGATTTGGGCACTCCAAAGTTGTAAGTTTTTTGGGTAAATTGTGGATAGAACTCGTCTCGACTCTCTACATCAATTCGTACTTTTACAGTGCAGCTTTTGCCTCCTAGATCTGATGCTTTGATAGAAAATTCATATTTATTTTTTTGTTCATAATCGAAAATAGCATTAGAATTGACTAATCCTGAGAAGGAATCTATTTGAAACATTTTCCATGAATCGTCATTTCTGTTGTAATTAGATGCACTAGGTACTATGGAATAATTCAATTTTCCGTACTTTCCTTTGTCTAAATCAGTAGCTCTTGCTGTAAATACAGATGTTCCGACTCTTTCATTTTCGCCTATCGTTTCAAAGTATTCAGAAACTGGGAATGTCGGTACATTGTCGTTTTCATCGAGTACATCAATTTCTATATACGCCGAATTGCACAGACATGGTGTACCTTGGTCACAAGCCACGATTACAAGCTTATATTTGGGATTATTTATATCATAATCGAGCGTTTTATTAACTGTCAGAATACCCGTAGTTGGATGAATGTAGAACAAGTTTTCATCGTCACCAGAAGTAATATTATAAACGATAGCCGAATTTGGCGTACCGAATAGATCAGCGTCTGTTGCTGATACCTGAGTAAGTGTGTATCCAGATTTTACATTTTCACTCACAGTAATATCAAAATCACTCAAAGAAAATATAGGTGCGTTATCGTTTGCATCTGCTACGGTTACAAATATTGTTATTGATGTCTTATTTTGATTGTAAGATAAAACTTTTCCTTGTTCAACTGCTGCTAGTCCCAATACAAAAGATTCTTGAACCTCTCTGTCAAGTCTGTTTACTAATATTAGTGCACCTTCCATGGTAACATCAAATACGTCGCCATCGTTTCCAGAAATTATATGAAAATCAAGATTATATTTCTTGAGTACATCATTGACGCTGCCGATTTGGAGAAGTGACGATCCTTTTTCAGTATCTTCGTTAACAGTGATTCTGAAAAAGTTAAAAATATTTTTTCATTAACTTATAAAAATAAAGTTTACCATTTTAAAATAGAAAATAGTAATTTTCGTGATTTCCCTTTCATAATTTCGTAAATTAGTGCACATTTTTTGGAGTCATTCACTTGGAGCCGTGGTAATCGCTTATTTATTTATTCAGTAACACGCTTTAAAATACTGTGTTTTAACACAGTAAAAAAGAATAATTATAAAAATTTATAATTTATATTAAAGTAATAAACAATACCGGTAAGTGTCTTGTCCTATAAATGGTTTAATTTCCGAAGAAGCGCCGGTGCTTATTCTTACAGACGCAACTGCACTTTTGTTTGGTTTTCCCTGGTCTGTGGCTAACACAGCTAACTGCGTATCCCGTTGGTTATTCGGTAAAGTGCTGTAGTTCACGAACATAGCACCGGTCACCGTGTCTATGTGGTACCCTTCACTGGGACTCAGAAATGAGTACGAAACTTGGCCGTTCTCGCCGCTATCTCTGTCAGTAGCGCTTACTTTGCCAATTTCAAGTGTGCCGGAACCTTCTGTAAAAAAAGGAAAATTTTATTGATGATTTATCTTTACTATTGTGTAATTTTACTATATTGTTAATACTAAAACAATATTGAATATATTCAATAATGAAATTATTTTTAGGGTAAAAATACAAACCTGGTAACACTCTATTGTATGAAATTTCGTCGAAGACTGGGGTGTTGTCGTTAACATCCGTAACTTTGATAGTTAACGTAGTCTTCGCCACATGTTCAGTATCAGAAGCCGTGATGTTCACTTCATATTGCTTTTTAGTTTCAAAATCCAAAGGTTTATTGAGTACAATCTTCCCGCTATATCTGTCTATTGAAAACGTATTGTCTCCCTGAACAATGGCGTACTTAAGGGCAGGATATGTGTCAACGTCATTTGCTGTAACAGATGTCAATATCGAACCGACTTCCGTTCCTGTAAAAACAACGAAATAAATCAGCATGAATAAATTCGGTTTAAAATACTCTCTCGTTTGACTGCCACTTTAAGTATTCGCAAAAAAATGCTTTAAAACAAAACCACCGTCGCAGTACAATGATATAAAAACAAAGAAACAAAAAGAGATCGAGCGCAGACCGTTCGTTGGGGAGGCACAGCTAAAACATGCACTCGAAAAAAATGTAATACCATCCAATAAATATTGATCCTAAAGGAGACCCTTTTATTTAATCTCGTCGCTGGAATCACAAAGTCGCAATGTAAGCCAGTCGTATAGTCGGGAATACAAATTATGTAAAATGCCTCCCTCTTTGTAAAGCGCTTTTTGTTCTACCAATTTATTTCGCAAAGCTATCGGCCGCCCTACACCAATTTAAAAGGGAATACGAAAATGGTAGCAAAAACGCGAATACAAACGTACCTTCAGATATTGAAATGACGTTCGGTGGCGGGAACGTCGGTTGATTGTCGTTAACATCGACGACGTTAATTCTTAGTGTAGCTGTTCCTGTCATTTGGGGATCTCCTTCGTCTGTTGCAATTACTGTTAGCTTATACATTTCCCTTATTTCTCGATCGAGCACTATATTGGTTTTAACTGATCCAGAAAATGCCGGTTCAATTATAAATGCATTGTCATGATTGCCATCAACAATATGATAAAGAATTCGTGCGTTTGCGCCACGATCGTCATCTTTAGCTGCAAGTTGCACAACAAATTCACCCTTTGTATTTCCTTCGAGTACATTAGCTATATATTGTTGTTGTGTGAATCGAGGCGCATGATCATTTTGGTCCAATAAATTAATTATAACGTCACAATAAGCGTACAGATTTGGGGACCCCTCAGTTCGTGCTACAATGACCAGTTGACGACTTGGACCTGGATATGATTCGTAATCTAAATTTGCTGAATTATTTACTCTTATAACACCTGTATTAGAGTCAATATCAAAAGCGTATTGATCGTTTCCGTTTCCAAACTCGTAAATAATTCTTTGTCGACGTCCATCACTCCTTAATGCTGTGACTTGTAATACTTCTTTGCCATATGCAAGATTTTCTTCAATTGTAACATTATACGTCATGTTTTGAAAGTTTAGCGTCGGGGATTGGTCACTAAAATCACCTACACGAATTTCTATAAGTCCAACTGAGCTCTGTGGTGGGTTTCCCTTATCTTTCGCCACTACACGTAAATGGATGAATTTTCCATTTTCACTTGCCAAACTTTGAGTTGCTGTAAGGACTCCAGTTGTCGGATTCATTCTAAATCTATGGTTAGCAGTGTCTAAGAGCTCAAATAGTATTTCAGCATTAATTCCTATATCGTTATCAGTAGCAGAAACTCGCAGTAAACTTTGCCCAGGTGGTGTCAATGTTGCCATTTGTTCTTTAAATGGATATTTGGTGAAAATTGGCTTGTTATCGTTTACATCACTGATAGTGATCTCGACGGAAACTCGCTGTGATCTTGCAACGTAGCGTCCTTGATCTGTAGCAACTGCCTCAAAATGATACACGCTTGTTTTCTCTCTATCAAAATATCTGAAATCAAGTTAGTTGCAATATGAACATAAGCTAAATGAAATTAACCTATTAATTTGCAATATAAATTGTATGAAGAATAACTTACCCGGTAGTATAAATAACTCCAGTTTTATTGTCTATTCGGAAAAGACCTTGGCTTTCATTAGCTAATGAGTATACGATTCGTTTATTAAAACCTAAATCAGCATCAGTAGCTCTTACTTTAATAATTGACGTATCAATTGGTGCATCTTCAGGTATGGCTGCAGAATAATGTCCTGTATCAAAGACAGGGTCATTGTCGTTCTGATCCTCCACAAGTATAGTGATATTACACGTTCCTTGTAGAGCTACTGGTGAACCATGATCATATGCAGCAATAGTCAAATCATATTTTGATTGCGTCTCGCGATCTAATGTCTTAGCTGTTAGTTTTCCAGTTGTTGAATCTATTGAGAATTTGTTCCCATTATTTCCAGAAATAATACTGTAGGTTATAACTCCATTGGCACCAATATCTTTATCTGTCGCTGCTATAGTATGGATAATTTCAGGTTCATTATTTTCAGGGACTGCTAACGGGTAACACGAACCAGGTTTGAATGATGGTGGATTATCATTAACATCTAAAATGCTTATTGTCACGGTTGCTACGTCGAAATTTGTAGTTGATTGAAATGTGCTAGAGTCAGTCACATAAACTGGAAAAATGTACTGATCCGCTTCTTCTCTATCTATTTTAGATTTTACTGTCACTGTACCTAGACGTTCTTCAATTGTAAATTTGTCATCTGCTAATCCAGGTGGAATCATATAAGTAAGATTTCCTAAAAAAAAAACACATAATTAGAAATGCTCATCAAC
Organism: Papilio memnon; assembly: GCA_003118335.3. Lineage (NCBI taxonomy): Eukaryota > Metazoa > Arthropoda > Insecta > Lepidoptera > Papilionidae > Papilio > Papilio memnon. The sequence continues at coordinate 7,390,371 of LD688971.1, read as the reverse complement.
AATGAAGACAATGTATTAATTAGATATTTTTTAAATTAAAAACTTACCCATATTACCTCTAGAGGACTTAGCGTTTAATCTCGTAACAAAACTGCCGGGGCGAATGTCTTCGCTAATATTAGCTCTATACATATTTTCTGTAAATCTAGGCGGTATGTTCGTTGATGCTTGCAGATTTAAAATTAGTGTCATATGAGTCTGTCTTGGAAATGGTATGCCATGATCAGACGCGGTAATATTTAGCTTATACTGTCCAGAACGAACCTTGGTAGTATCGGATGAAAATTTTTTCGACAACGTCAATCTTCCCGAGTCATAATCCAATGAAAAGTATGCATGATCATTTCCACTAGAAATGTAGTAAGATATTCTGCCATTATCACCGGAGTCTGCATCCACAGCTAAAGCTTGATATAAAACTCCAGATATTGTATTCATAGTAACAGAAACTTTATTATTAGAGACGAAAGAAGGAATATTATCGTTTGAATCTGTGACCGAAATGTGAACTGTTGCTAATGTTGCCATTCTTTCAGAAACATTTGTGGCTAGATCGGTTACTTCAACGACCAACCAATAATCTTTTATGTCTTCGAAATCAACTGGTGCTGTTAAGGTTAAAGTACCAGTCAAAGGATCTAGGCTAAATACGTTTTTTGATATCGGTAACATTGAAACGATACGAAAATTTAGTTCTCCATTAGGTCCAGCGTCTGCATCTCGTGCTGTGAAGTTGTAAACAATCATTCCCACTGTAGTGATCTCAGATACTTCTATGTTTATTGGATCTTGTGACCATTGCGGTGCGTTGTCGTTTACATCGATTATTTCAATTCTAACAGTCACAGCACTGCTTTGAGGATTATTTGTTGCTGAGGTATCCAAAGCTCTTACTTCCAGTCTATATTCTTCTTGGATTTCTCTGTCTAATTCCCTTGCAACAACCAATGAACCAGTTCGGCGATCAATTTCAAATGTACCAGGCAAATGATCAGATGTCAATGGCATCAAAAGATAGGATATTTGACGTTCTTCTTCATTACTTATTGAATTATCTTGTAAATAACTGTCACAACAAGCAACCGTACCAACAACATGACCGATCTTGGCATTTTCTTTAACCTGTAAAAGAAATATTATTGTTTGTGAAATGACATGAATATCGAATACAGCAATTTTTATTATCAATTAATACTTAAAATTACTGACTTACCTTGAATGATAAACTTGAACTAGTAAAAGTGGGTCTATTGTCATTTAAATCTAATACTTCAACTTTTAATTGCCTTACAGTTTGTCTAGGAGGAAGGCCGCTATCTGTTGCTGCTACAGTTAGACGATATATTGATCTTTCTTCATGATCGAGAACTGTAAATGTTAAAATAATTTAAAATTACTAAAATGTAATAAGCTGCTAAAACGGTTAAAGAAAATTACCAAACAACTAAGATGAATTGAATAAAATTGGTGACTTACCTGTACTTGTTTTAATAACTCCTGTATGAGAATCAATAACAAACACTCCAAAGCCATCCATGTCTCTTTCGTTCAAGATAGAGTAAGTTACTGTCGCATTTATACCATTATCTTTATCAATAGCTTTGACTCTAGCTACTTCTGCTCCAGGTTGTTGTTCTTCTCTCACACTGACAACATCTTCTCGAGGGTCAATAATTTCCGGTGAATTATCATTGACGTCTGTAACCTTAATGACTATAGGAACTCTATTTGATCTCGGTAAACTACCTATATCTCTTGCTTCAGCAAAAACTGAGTAAGAAGACCGAAATTCTCTGTCTAACACTTCACGTGTGGTTATTATACCTGGAAAAAAGATTTATATTGTAGTATTTAATTTTACTCTAATATATTAGAAGTCATATAATAATTTAACTATTTAATGAATATGCCAATTACTTGATAAAGAATTTTTGAAAAACATTGCATATTCATGCAAAATAATTTCATATTTTGAAGATAGAATGCGCTATAATTTTTATGCCTCAAGAACGAAACGAATACAGAAAATCTCCAACCCTGAAATTAAGTATTCATAAAATGAAACGCTCGCGGCAGAATGTCTATGATTATCCAGCGGACCGCTCCGTATCGGGAACCTAAAACTTGTGATGACAGAACTGGAAAGGACGACAGCGTGATTTCACAAAATCGTCTCACCGAAAAGCAGTCCTTAACCGATGTCGATATAGCTGATATTTCCGCAGATCGAGATAAAGCTGTCGAGAGATAATAAGATGTGGCAGAGGGCTTCGTAATGAGCGATTTGAAGCGGCCACTAAAAAAAATTCGACGATATTTCTCAGCGCAGGAACATAACATATATCGTCTCACTGACGTCGAAGTAAGAAAATACCTTGAGCAAGGAGAAGATTTATACCGAAACAAGAGTAACCGAACAAAAGTGACGTTATTCATACTGGCTTTTATTTTTATTCACGATTCATTTGATTTGATCGATGATTTTTATTTAATTATACTTTAGTGTCATATCTCGATTGGGTTCTTAACATATTTTATAAATAATTTATCTGATTACATTATAAAAATAAAAGGAATCCGTCGAAGTACGAAGGTAACAAGTCGTAGATCCAGGGGACGTCTTGCATGTACACTTGTAACGTATGATCTTTAAATACCCGACGACAGTATCTTGGCCGGAGCCGTAATAAAACATGGAAGAGAATAGCGAGGTTCCTACATCGCAATATTTTAATAATAGTTAATGGTGGGTCACGGCGCATGCGCGTGCGACGACGTTTATAACTCGAAATTGACGCGCATTAATTCATTGCCTCCTATTGCGGTATTACTTTGAGATTTAATTTTTCTTTTCTTAGATTATTATATTTAATACTATGAAAAGGATATTCATATCTAGCAATTTATGGTCTTTACAGCTTTAATCCTTACTTTTTAATTAATGCTTACAATGTGCATCAAAAATATGCTAATGGTTACATATCCATCTATGAAAATCTTCCAGCTCTGATTTTAAATTCGGTTCTATCGTATACAGTTGTCTTTGAGAATGATTTACGAATATCGCCCGATATCTAAGGTTAAAATGCACTAACTATCGCATAGGGTGTAACTGAGACCAAATTGAGATGAAAGGATTCTACCATTCATCAGTCAGTTACGGTAGCCAATACCCGCTTGAGTTACCCTCGCATCTTTTGTGAACAACCATATGTAGTAAGGAAAAATCCACGATCCATTCTAGATCTGCACATTCATACACAAATTTGGTCATACAATGCTACCAATAGCTTCGGAAAACATGAATACTAATTAAATTATTTCCTCTTTAAATTGGAAAGAAAAGGCGAGTTGTCCAAATAATTTAATGTATGAGATCATAATCTTAAAGATTAAAATTAGGGCTTTTTTTCTATGTATATTGTTTATTGGACTACATTGAGACAAATCTTTTAAATAGCTATAATCGAAGGCGATATTCATGGGTATTGAAGAGCAAACACCCTCTTCACACTGCTCCCTTTTCCTTTAAATTGTTCAGGTATTAATGTGGACGTATTTACACAATCCGTTTGCTCAGTTGACGAGTCTTAAGCCACAACACACTTTGGGTTTTAGCTTTCAAAAGTGCCGGCAACGCAAACAATGCGCCGAGAGGTTGGGTACTGTACAGCGAAATAGTTCTTTGGCTAATCAAACACTAGTAAGGACTCTCGAGTTGTTGGTATTACGGTATCGCATTGTCTTAACACAGCAAATGCAACAGCATTAGTTATTTTATTTAGTCTTATTCTTGTTTACTGAACAACTTGGAATACATATTCAACTTTGCAAGTAAATACTATAGCCGTTAAGCATAATACTATTATAGAAATAAGGTAATAATGAAAGAAATGCTCACCAGAAATTGGATTCACGATAAAGCTGGTATTTGATGGGAAAAGATTATATCTGACTAATGCGTTGTCACCCAAATCTGCATCAGTAGCTGATATTTTTCCTACAAACGCACCCGCCTTACGATTCTCTTCGACTTGGAATTCATAAGATCCTTTTGTAAACACTGGATCGTTATCATTTGCATCAATTACATTCACAACTAGACTTGCGCTAGTTGAAAGTGGTGGGATACCATTATCAGTGGCTATTATAGTCATCTTGTGTTTTGCTGTCGTCTCTCTATCTAGCGGTTTAGCGAGATATACCCAGCCTGTGGCTGACTGAACGTTAAAATATTCTTCAATTGTATTATTTTCTGCTAATATTTTGTACGTTACTCGAGCATTATTACCAGTATCTTTGTCTATTGCTTGAATTTCTAATATCTGAAAAAAGTACATATTTAGTAAAGCCTGTTTCAATATATGTTTTGACAATTTTCAAAACTTTATCCTTTACTTACTTTTGTTTTTAATGCTTCAGATTCTAGAACATTAGCACTGTATGTGTCATGTTCGAAAACTGGTGCATTATCGTTGACATCTTGCACGTCTACTACTAATGTTAAGTTGGCACTAAGCGGCGCAGTTCCTCCATCCTTGGCAGCAATGATCAATGTATGCCTCAGTAGATCTTCGTAGTCTAAGGGCCTAATCAGATGAAATGTAATATTATTAAATTATCTTGAAATAGATTAGTTCATTGACAGAGAATCTCTTCGTTAATTACCTTAATAAAGTAACCAATCCGTGTTGTGAATTCACGGCAAATGTGTTCGGTGGGCCAGTGGCAGATAGCAAAGTGTATGTGATCTGTCCATTCTTTCCTTCATCTTCGTCAGTGGCTCTGGCTGCGTAAACAACTGATCCTATAGACGCAGATTCAGCAACTGATACCCTCACTGAAGATGTACCGAACTCAGGTGCATTGTCGTTCACGTCTTCCAATGTAATTTGAACCTGAAAAAACAAATGAAACGATCATTATGATAAACCGTAAAAATTTAAGCAATTCAATAGGTGTAATAATTTAGTAATGTCTGAACCTGAGTTTGGTCATAGCTAGCTGGATTCCCATTAGCAGCTCGAACATTCAGTAAATATGAAGAGGTAAGCTCTCTGTCCAGTTGTGAGGCCGTTCTTATTGCCCCTGTGTGGGGTTCGATACTGAAATTGTGATCAGTGTCGCCTGACACTATACTGTACCGGACCAGGTGTTTACCTAAAAAAATAAATTTATTAATTACGTTACCAATAGGCTATGACTATGGAGTCAGGTCCCAACAAAACATTCAAGTTTTTTATTTTGTCTATAAATCTACATAGATTAGACTACAACTTCGATTAGACATCGAACAGTATTAAAATCATTAACCAAGGTTCTGTTATTTTCATACACCTGCATTATCCATAAAAATGTGAACCGGTGAAATGTGACTTTCATTCTAAAACCGCATTATTTCTATCAAATTTTAATTGGCACTTCTCGTGGCGGTTTAAGCGATTCAATGTCGTCGGCCATTTTTTTCGGGTCGTCCATTTTTTGCGGCCGTGTTTTTTCGCCGGCCGTTTTGGGCAGATCGGTTGACGGTAGGAGATTGATATACTGACTTATTCACCGACGTTCTCGGCAGTCTTTGTCCCTGTAACAGGTCCCTAGCGGGCTCGCCCCCTCCCCGGACACTTCCCATCGCCCCGATGTCCCTTTGTCTTTCCTCTTTATACAGCCGGTGACGCGACATGGTCTTATTTTCGGAGATTTTACGGGGCCCGCCTTTAATGCGGTGATCGGTGTTTGTTTTCGCTTTGAGATTTTTCGGTGTTCTTATGTGTGTTGCTATGGATGATTTTCGATTAATAAAATCAGGAATTTTGCGATCGCAGATATTGATGTTTTAAAGTTTAGTTAATACAGTAAACGTACCTTTCGCTTTCGAATAACCTTTTAGTCAATTGTTTTTAATACTTGATCAATTTATTAATACCATAGATTTTGGTTAACTTTTACTTACTATGAAATAAGGTACATTCAGTTTTATATTTGGCTCATAATACAAGGTAGTCGTCTATCCTGGTAAGCTCATACGAGAGTTTTGCATCAAGAAGTGTGGGTGTTTGTGTTTCTTAATTGTGAGTTACAGGATCTTTAGTATAATTATCGAGCGAGTGCAATAGAATCATCGCAATGTATTTTTTTTGGCCGGAGCTCATTAAAGCCAGTGGCGGTCCGTGGCTTACCTGTCCAACGTCATTACGAAAATTTATTCGCACTCGGTCCTCTAAATTGAAATCATTAATGCCGCCGCCGATTATCTGGCTCACGCGCCAACACCGGCCCTCAATTAAGACTTGTAAAGATCTCCTATGTGAATTGTTGCGATCTCTGATTTCAGTTAAATGAAATAATTATCTTAAAGTTCGATTATCTTCGGCCTTTAAATGCCAAGCGGAATGAAGCTGGGAAAGTGCACTTATCTAACATCTAGGATCGGAATATCTTTTAAGAACTGTATCTAGAGCTGAGTCTCATTCTGCCGGAGCGGCCGCGAAGGTTAATTATATGGGGATAAATGAGACCAAAGGTTAATTTAGAATTCCATCGATAGTAAATGATAATAAAACAATAACTTCCAATAATAGTTCGTTTCGTATTAAATCTAATTGCTTTAGAATACATACTGACTTACATTCTTGACGTGACATTCTTTTAAAATCACGTGGCCTTCAAGTTTGTTAAAGATATAATTACATAAGCCGAAGACGTACCAACGTCAGCAATTCAGAGCATTTAATACATAAATCGTGTAAACAATTTCAGTCTCAACTTCCAAATAACGCGGCGTAAAAAGTTTTAAAATAATTGAGGTGCGGGGGTTTCAAAAAAGAAGTCTAGAAGGGCACCGACAAAAACTGTCGTTGTGAGAGAAGTTTGTTGACCTCCATTGGATTTATTCGGCCGGTTGCCGCGCGTCCGAGCCTCGGCCGTATCCTTGGATTTCTCGGGGATTCGAATTTCAAATTTTCAGCGACGGGCAAAAGAAAGCGTGAACCAGATCTCGATTGAACGGCGCAAAAAAAATCAATCGTCGTGCGTCGATTAAATAGCACCTACTAGTATTCAATAGATCGGCTCGCGGGTCATAAATTACGTCGACTGCGTGTGGTCTAACGGAGTGCCGCTGCGAGTCAATAATATAATTAAATCGAACTTTGATTAGAAACACACCTACTGTACCGAAGTTAACGTGTTGTGTAACTGTTTTTCGTATTTCATCTACAGTGAATCATAACTGTGTAGTAATTGATGGAAAGACGAATAGCAGCTCGCAGCCGGAGTAAATTAAATTATATAGTAGACATGAGGGCTCTTACATTGCTTTGGGAAAAGCGAAAGGTACTTCTGAAGCTATTTAAATTGTATTTAATTAGGATAGTATTCCGTAATAAGATGGTAAAACATCAAGACAATTTAATAAGAAAAAAATAGTCACTTATGTTAGTTCTCTCTGATTACACTCTCTAACTTATCATAATCGATATTATTTCGTTTTATCATATCGATTTTAGTAATATGAATCATTGTTACGAATTGGGACGTCCCATAACCATAATTCTAGCAATTAAATTAAACGATATTAAAAGTAAAATATTTTATACGACGGGAAGTGGCCGGGCAAGTTATCCGATTTATGACATAAGTTCAAGTGAACATACGTCTTAATGATCATTAAATGATATATTTTTTTAATTAATTGATGTTTATCTCGGGGCGAATAGCTCATAAATCGGGTGAGGGCGTGCGCATGAACATTGGCCTTAAATGTTATGCCGCTCTTTCTAATTAAATACGGGATCGGATGAACCGGCTAAGGAGTAAATTGTAGAGCGTACATGAAGTTTGAAAATGCATGAAACAAAAGCAATTGCGACTTCCAGATAATAAGAATCTTTGTAATAGAACTAAACAATTCTCTAGGCATTGGTATAAAACGTATCTTATCCAAATTCTTGAACATAATATTGGAAATAATTTGACAATAGCTGCTTTTTTTAATTGTTTTTTTAAGACGTTTGTTTTTAAGTCTAACTGAACGCGAATCGCTTTACGCTTGCGCCACAAAGTTCTGCTGTACGTTTAAATTTCAAATCGGTATTTTCCTATTGCAGAGATTCAATTTGCAATAATGTTTTTTTTACAATCGTTTCAATTATTAACGAATTATTTATAACATGCAGTAAAACGAACTGTAGCTAGAGTTATTTGCAATCAATGTATACTTTATATTAGCGCACTTGTTGACTGTCTTTAGAATGATTTACATTGGCCACGGCACCTGGTACTGCAGATTTCCGGAGAATCGGAATTGTCATACGTGCTGATAACATTTAGTGAGTTATTGGCGCGATTTGAAACCGATATAGAAGTTATCAATAATTCGTAGATAGTTTAGTAATACGAAAGATAATCTTACTAATATAAATGTGAAAAGATGAAAGGATGTTTGGTACAGTTTCTAGCTTAAGCTGAAAGGATCTCGATGAAATTTGGCATACATGTAGGGGATAATTTGGAAGAACACATAAGCTATTTTTAGTTTTTTTAATCCACGCAGACGGAGTCCCTTATTAAAGCTATATCTTTGTATAGATAGTCCCGGCATGAGTGTGGTCCATTTTACAGTAAAAACAATACATAATGCCTCTAGTATGAATCTCGGCCCGCTATCTCTTAATACAACAATGGCGCTGGCGTAGCGGAATTCTCACAGACAAGTGCGACGCAGCCTAACGGTGGAGTTTGCAATTCAGTGATTTACAGAGCCGCTGCTTGCAGCAGAATAAACGTGAAGTTGTACGAAACGGCTGACTATTACACCGTTGTATATTGAACGTGATTTATCGGATATTTTTAAATGGAATTTTTTTAATTTCCTGCATGTAACAGCAGTCTTAAGTCTTACTTAGAACACAGGACAGGAGGGAGAATGTCAGTTTAAAAATGCGTTTTATGACAGTAGTAAGTGGAATGTTAGCTGCGTCCAATATCTTTTGATCAGTATTCATTTAAACTAGTAGGTTGCTTGCCTATAAAATTAAAAATATTAATCAACCTACTGTACACAGACATTTTTTCTTATCCAACAAGGACTAATTGCATCTTTTAATTATTCAGTATAAAGACAAATGTATTAACAATGTACACGGAATAGTTTCACGTTTCAATACAGCATCATAACGGACACAGCTATTCGGCCTTCAAACTGGCATCCGAGTAACAAACCCGAAGTTATTAAAGACGCTAATTGAATTTCGAGACGTGCATTTTAATGCAAATGACTTGAGTGGTTTTATTACCAGTTTGAGTCAATTACACCTATAATTTTGGGATCGAATTTAAATTCTTTACAACTCTGATCGCTGACAAACTGGCGGCTAAATTTCGACTGACGAACTAATTAAAGGTGAGGTTTAAATTTGATTGATAAGTTTTTTTCATTTGAAATATTTATATTTCGTTATATTCATAAGTGTTTTTCTTACAATATTACCTTTCCAGATTAATATAAATCATTAGGGCATGTAGATTTAAAAGTAGTATATAATAGATATGTAATTAAATGTCTATGGAGTGCAATTGTAAGTTGTAAAAAGTAAAGAAAAATCTTTTATCATAGGTTACACATGAGAAGTTATGGTAACTATTAAAAGGTACTGCACATATAATTGTTGGCGCAATTTAATCTTGTACGGTGTAACAGAAGGAATCAAAGAATAAATATTAGTAGAACAACGTCCCGAGTGAGATAGCGACTGTACTTTATCGACTTCATTTTGATTTATCAATGTTCCAATGAATCTATGAAATTATAATCGAAAACTAATGTCAATAATATACCTTGTTAAATGATTACAAAGTAACGGGAAAGTCTGTTTTAATATATATTTTAATAAAACATTGATTTGAAATTATCCTCGTGAAAAGACTAAAAACTACCAGAGAGGGAGTTTGTTTCTTACCAACATATTCGAAAGTAGTCAAAGATTAGTGTATTGGTTTTTGTTTACTATTTCAATTTTTTATTTATTATATTATCTGTATGGTTTAATAATCTCAAAACGAAATTGCAACTTCTCAAATCGATATAGTAAATCTGTAAGATTCATAAAACCGCATTTAAATGTTATTTTAGGTGTTTCTGCGATCTCGTTATTACCAAATTCAGGCATTTAAGTTGCTGTTTCTTCGAAACTTGTAATAATTAATAAGACTCAGCATTGCTGATTTTTATACACGTTGAACATGCAAGTGCTTTGTTTATTACAGTTTTCTTATACCTTTAGGTTACTTTTCTTTATTAATTCTCATTTAATCTTTTAAATGGAATGTAATGTGCATAAATACAACCTTTCTTAAAATGGACAAATAAGCAGCGGGTCGCCTAATGCAATTTGATCCGACACCTATGGACATACGCAACGCAAGAACGCACGAAAGACTTACAAGTAAAACCGTTTTGTAACATATATTCTCGAATCATACTCGATTATAAATCGCAATACATGTGCTTTGATTGTTAAATACAAAGCGAAGTTAAAAGAGGTGGAAGGGATTCAATGCACACATTCGTGATCCCGCCAGGACAATGGGCGATTACGAATTTGTGCATAGACATCCACACTGTATGGTGCAAACGGAAAGCGATCGCGAAGGTGTTACTGTATGGCTTCTGTATAAAATTGTCATTTGTATTATCATTACAGAGTCACGACTATCGCGTTAAGGAAGTTTATGTAAACGATAAAATGAACTTCTATATTTCTCGTTTTAGTTATTATACCTTAATTGTAGCATTAAAATTTAGTTCTTGGTGGATCTTGGATTAGTAAAAACATGATTTTTTGAAAATATTTGGTCTCATTTTTACTTTTAACTGTTTTGTTAGATTTGCTTGCTAATTCGTCTTGACTTGTTGATTTTTAAAACAGTTCACATTGTTACAGGATAATGCAAATAATAAATCTATGATAATTAACGTCTATTTTATCGCTACAGTTTGTACTTTATATGTATACTAGTGTGGCACGACTTCGATAAATTTGTTAAGCGAAATGAAGCTATAACGTAATTCGATTCAACGGTAGTTAGATCTACTCTAACATTAATATTTACTCTCTCTAAGTGACTTTCTTTGTATGTAATCCAAAACGTTTATTTGTTTGTTTGTCTACGAACCTTTCTATCTCTGGAATGCTATTGAATCAGTGTATATGAGTATAGAAACGTTTTTGATATAAGCTAAGCTACTTTAATTTACATTGTTATACAGTAAAAATTGGACACTCAAAAATTAACTGTTAAAAATTGATACCTTACTACTATAGTTAATTGAAAAAGATAAACTCTTACCTCCAGCAGTCGCTTTCAAATTGCCGACGATAGTTCCACTTCTAACGTCTTCTCTGACTCGGAAATTATATCTTGGCTTGTCAAATAAAGCTGAGCCAACACCAGTTGGCATCACATTAACATGAACTGTAGCACCTTGGGGTGCGGTGAGCCCACCGCCATCTGTTGCCGATATTTCCAACTCAAACTTTCCATTAGACTGTATCAAAGCTGGCTTTGTGACGAATATTTCTCCAGTACTTCTGTCTATTCTGAACACATCATTATCATTTCCGTTGATTATTCTATAAGTAACGGTTCCAAATCTCCCTGAATCAGCGTCAGTCGCGGTGACAGCAACGATTGGCTCATTTGACGATATCCTGCCTTCTTTTAAAGATACGTTGTAATCCTTAACAGTGAATGCGGGAACGTTGTCGTTTATATCGAGAAGTTGGATCTTCACCATAGCGGTCGTGGACAGGCCCCCTGCGAATATATAAATAATTGGTCTCTTGATTGTTTGTGTATTGTTGTAATGTTATGTTTAATTGACAGCCGCTTGATTTATGCTGATGTCAACGCGTTTTCTCCGTGTACGAGTTTTGTGATACCGACTTGAACCGCGAGCTGGTCCTTGGCAATAATTTAATTGATGCATATTCTTTTAATGCGATTGCGAACGAACCAGTTTCCACTGCGTTGCGACTTTACATACCGTGACAGGAACGAGGAAACGGATTTAACTGATTAACGAGAAACCTTAGCGAAGGGACAAGAAAACACAAATTCTTAAAATTTATTGCTATCGAGGCACCCTTGAAATAAGATATTATGTTTTACTTTGTCTAGATTCATCTTAGTCGTTTTATTTAAAGCTATATCATGTATCTATTTTTTTTCTTTAAGCTACAGTGACGTCCACACTGGTTGCGATGGCAACGGAGAATAAATGAGTTGTCAACAGATAAAAGTGTTTAATTTTGTATACTTTTTAAAAATCACATTAACTATCTTGATATAATAATGTTTTACTTAACACAAAAATGTTGTATCTTGTAAGATTTAAGTGTAACGTTTAACCAATTTAGTTAAAGACGCTTGTTTACCTATTGAGTTCAAATTATGACCGAAATTTCCTTTCCCATGCGAAGGTTTGCCGACCGTCAGATTGGGGTGAAATAAAAAGCCG
>LD688971.1:7326225-7338454 GCA_003118335.3 Papilio memnon | reverse complement strand
GAGGTATTGTCTGGGTAGTTTAGTGTTTTGTATGTACAATACTAGCTTTCGTCCGCGACTCCGTTCGCGTAGAATTAAATAAAACAAATGTGAGTAGCCTATGTGTTCTTCCAGACTATCGTCTACATTTATACAAAATTTCATTGAAATCTGTTCAGCCGTTTAGGCTACAAACTCTAACAAGCATCCATCCATCTAAACTTTCGCATTTATAATATAAGTAAGAAGTAAGATTAAATCGAGATTCCATACAATTTTATTTTTGTGTTATATACGTTATTTTTAAACTTTTCGCGCCTAAAAATGAATGAGTTTTTTCTATAATGGTGTTACGTAAACTTCTAGGCAATTTGAAATACAAAAAAAAATAAAGGAACTTATTTAAACCACTCATTTCTATACTATAATATATGAATATGTGGTTGCTAGGAAACGACAGTTTTAGCTTTACGACTTAAATGCGTCGTATTACTGACAATTTAGTACATTTCTATTATTACTTTTAATCCTCACTACTATCAACTGTAACCTTCAGCATCAAAATGGCGAAGAATAGGCACAAAACACCACGTCTTAACCCTTTTACACTTAAGGCAAATATTTTTCCTTTCTACAAAAATCGTTATCGATTTTTCAATTAATCTTGAATCGATATTTATTTTAATGAATGTCAAAATATGTATGTCCAAGGCAAATATGTTTCCGAACGATTAGAAAAACAAAGAACTGTCAAATTTAGCGCCAAAATCAAATGTAAAAACAATCAATATTTAGTCTCAGCCATCTTATGGTCCCGTTGGGTTAAAGCCTGTCCGTTTAATAGAGGTCAGCTTTAAATTGTCAAATGAAAAGAATAATCAATTGTTACTCTTTGTAAATGCAAAGATGAACAATCTTTCATGCATGTAACTACTTAATACCATGAACACCGTGTCAAATGGTAGTCCGTATTTCGTCATTCTTAATCAAATAAATTAGTTAATTAACTCAAGCCAGCGGAAAGTAATGTATAATTAACCCATACCAGTTTTAGTATTAACGTATGCGGTTAGCTTCAAAGAGCTACGGATCCTACTCGCTTCGTTTAAGGAGGTCTAACCTGTCGTTAACTAAAAAAAAACCGGGACTATTACGTCCAATCGTAAACGACTAACAGAAAACAAATCAAAGTCTACTCTGTGACTCGATACGTCTGTGTCCGACACCTAAGCGAGTTCGACAATCTTACGTATGCGTTTAGAAAACTACTGGCCGCTAAGAATGGTACCTTTTGTGGTAGGATTATGACTATAAATAGTAGATGATGGTTGTAAAAAAATAATTTGTTGATGCGAGATTGACGCCTCTTCCCGTTAGGAGGTCGGTGGGGGCACTGCACTCGACCGATAGCGACGCACATCACTAGCGGCGCGATCGCTGCGCGTTATTTTTTAAAAATGGAATGCGGTTTTGAAATTGGAAAACTTGTTCGTTTCGCGCCTAAAAAAGTAGATTCGACTTCTTTTGTTTTGTGACGTCACAAAACGGAGACAGTTTACTTCGAGATTAGTTATTGATAGTTTAAAAAAAATCAAACAGATTAAAAACAATAACACTGGGAACAACTTTTGGACTTTTAAATTATTCCATTTTTAAGTTCGTTATAGTTGCAAATTAATTTGAATTCGTTAATGAAGTTCGGTCCTATATTAAAATAATATTAATGTAAATTAATTATAAAACTATGACGCAACATTTTTAATTAAGAATCAGATAAAAATATTTAAAAAAAAAAATTAATAGCTTTATTTCACAAATAAGGCTGTACCATGAAATTTAAGTCAAACTGCGAATGTAAAACCATAAAGTTGCCATTAGAAGTAAATAAAAATGTGTCAATTTTCACACATTAGATTGTTAGTCATGTTTAATGTTTGAATAAAAACCATAAAAACAGAAGCCCAATAAAATTATAGTTCATTTTATTGAATCAAATCGCACGAATTCAATATCATGTTAGTGGTCATAAAAATTAAGTAGTATTTTTTAATACTTTAAATACTATAAAATATCATGATCATCACAAGCACACTATACGTCCCCACTGAGGAGCTCGGAGCCTACCCTAAGTTAGGGTGACTAGGCCATAGTCAACCACGCTGGCCCACTGCGGGTTGACTTCACACATATCTTTGAATATCTTCACCGATATGTGCAGGCATAACGATGTTTTCCATCACCGTAAGAACATCGGGTAAATTAAGTACATATGTAATTCGAAAAATCGAAAGTCACAGGTACATGGCGGGATTGGAACCCAGGATATTACAAGTCAAGTGCTTGAACCCCTGAGCCACAGACGCTTAATAAAATATGTTTACATAAAATCAAAATTTTTCTTTAGTCTAATAGTTATAGTGGAATTCAATAGAAATGAAAAAATATAAGAAACAAAAAAAATAAAACACTACGTTCTAAAATAATCAACATTGCCAGCCAGTGTTGATATAATTTCTCAATTCTATTGAATACAACTATATTTGTTAATCGACAGACTACCTAAAACAACCTTCTTAGAAGGCTGTTTTTAATTCTACCACTAAATAATCGTTACCGTTCAAGTAAAATTACTTCTAACAATAATTTCCTTTACTTAATGAATTTTAAAATCTAATTCCACAAACATTGCCATTTCATTCCGAGCTTAATTTAAATATAATAATTATTTAAAAGTTCTCTCAAGCTCGTCATGAGAAACTCTATTTTAGATAGCACAGACAATAAATATGAAACCGGTATACGGCCCTCTAAAATGAATACCGCACTTTGACTATAGAGAAACGGACTAGGCAAAGAGCGTTGTAATAATCTTTTTCACTTTTATGGTGACAATCAGAAATCTCCACATCATGCAGATACGTAAAATTTAAACGAATTTGTGAACGAATTATAATTAAAAATTTAACTACAAGAAAAGATAGCTAGAAAAATGTATTGTTCATTTCTATTTGACAGTAGGTAACACGCGTAAGGAAGGAGTAAATTCACATATGACGACTAATAGAAAAAACATCTCTACAGTACATACAATGCCAACAACAAAGAGGAACACGAGTTTGACAGGTCCTGTCTTTTAAAAATCAAAGAAACCACAGCACTAAAATCTTTTTTATCTGTTACGCAACTGTTGCGTTCAAATTAACATTAAATTTAAGTGTCAATAAAAGTTCGGAGCCGTTTTAGACCAATATAAAGTTTTTGATAACAATTCGAAAATCCGATTTATGCAACATCCGACATAAAACATTTTTGTAATACATAAATTCGAGTTTATGAATTTAAAATTAGTACACCTTGTGTCGTGAAATATCCCACTTCGATTTTATAAAGTTTTTGAAGTATATTTATACTAAAAACTGTCACTTTTATTTGTGAACAGAAAATTAAAACAATGCTTACATAAAGTATGAACTAGTTCAGTTTTATTTTTTATATTTCAAGATTTAATAAATCATGTGTGATAAAAAAAATTTGAACCTGGTTGAAACATACTATAAGATACTAAAAATTGTTTTGCTCTAAAATGAAACTGGAGTTGAGTCAAGGTCGATCCCCGCGACACAAAGACAGGCTCATCTCTTGTCACTATATGGATATATATTTAACTAGTTTTCGCCCGCGACTCCGTCTGCGCGGAATAAAAAAAACAAAAGCAAGTACTCTATGTGTTCTTCCAGACTATCTGTGCCAAATTTCATCGAGATCCCTTCAGCCGTTTAGGCTACAAACTCTAACAAACATCCATTTAAACTTTCGCATTTATACTATTAGTATGAAAATATGATAGATTAACTAGTTTTTGCTCAAGACTTCGTACTCTTTAAATGAACATAGATTTGGGAGAATAAAGAAAACGAACACAATAAAGTTTAAACGAATGACATTTTAAATGGTTCTCATTTGTTTAGCTTTTAAATTGTATTTTCAAACATCCCGTACATTTCCGGGCACAGCGACATGCCTAATAATCTATGTCGGGTGAAAGCAAATGGTATAACGGTAACAATAGAGGCATTCCGATGTAGACAAGGGGAGGGCATTACAAGCCCGACAGATTTTTCAATTATGCGCCGGCGCGGGTAGATTAAAAACTTCTTTTTTATCAAAAGGTTCAATGTTACTTGCTACTGTGTTTCGATTATTCTAATTTATATCACGTACAAGAGATTTTTTAAGTCTAAAAAAAATGAATTTTGCTGTGTCATCTAGTAGAAAACAATTTGTTATTACAAAATACCACTGACCTATTTAAATGGACGGGCTATAAATATCAAATAGGTAGTAGGCTCAGAGTAGAGGTTGTTAAAGTTGTTGACGATTCGAACTAAGAAATAGAGATAGAGTAATTGTCAATAACATCAAAAAGGCCGTTCAAGTCGGAAGCTCTCATTTCTAAGCAATCACCTATCCATTTATACAGATCAGTGTAAACACACACAAGCAACAAATAATTGTCTAAAAGTAAGGTATCAACGTATAAGACATTAAGATGCGATCAGCATTTCTTCTTCTGTATTTTTATGTTTACTATAATTGCAAATTCAAGAAAATGTCAAAATAATTACGTTTCGGATTCCGTGGGCTCGGAACAATAAAATCGCAAATGAATACAGAACGATATTAAACCAAATATAATGACCGTCTGGTTATGCGTTGTAATACATTAATAATAGTTTTGCAGTGAGGCCCAAAATGACCCATAATCATATGGGATAGAAAATTGTTTTCAAAATGATGCCTGAGGAAGGTTAAAAAAAATTGATGGCGATTCGCATTACGCGAGCTTTGATGAGACGAAAAAGTGGCGCGAAACGAAATTTGTTTTGCGCGCGAAAGGGATAAGAGTAATGTTGCGTTTCTTTGATTAGTGCGTTCAATCAGGACGCAGTCGGCGGGGTCAATGACCATAACCATCAAATATCCTTGAAATATTTGACCAAAAGATTTATACATTTAGTGAATTCAACAACGACCTCAATTCTAATTGTACAACTTGTTAATTATTAAGCATTCAGTAAGTTAAGAAGATATATTTTTATTGCGTAAAATAAGGGGTATTACTAGAGAAGAACCTACTAACTTGACAAAAATGTAGATTTTCACTGAGGACCTCTATTATTAACACATCTTATTCATTTAATCTTACTAATATAAATGTGAAAGTTTAGATGTTTGTTAGAGTTTGTAGCCTAAACTGCGGTACGGATCATGATCATCATCATCATCTCCTCCTCCTTATCCTACTCCCGTAGGGTGCACCGGGTTTTCGTCCTCCAAATAACTCTGTCATCCGTCATCACAGTCATCACTTCCTTCTTGATCATGCCACCTTTCACGCAATCCATCCATCTCTTTCTCCATAAAATTTGAAACAGATGTAGAGCATAGTTCGTCTTATTTTTACTAGTATTTATTTTGTAGTTTTTATTCACTGATACCTAAGACTGTTCAAGTTCATAAATCAAAAAGATGGTAGCTAACACTGACATTTGCAACTACAAATAATACCAATATTTAAATGTATCGACATCGATAAGTAGATCCCTAGGACATCCCAGTTCACTTCGCATGATAAATGAAGGTCCGAAAATTGCATGTCAAGAGGTAACGGGCTGTCGGAGCGCTCTTACATTTTAATATGCCACGTCAACGGGGAGCCGAAGGGGGCCGTTTAGCTCATCAGTAAAAAGAATTACAAAAGCTACTTAACTATACATTTTAAACTCTATGTTTATAAAAGGAATTTCAATTAAGATACGAGTATATTGATAGCAATTCTTTTTCAATGTGTTTCAAGTTTTTGTTAAGACAATCAAAGGCTCGCTTTCATCTTTCTGTACGTGTAAGTAACTCATCTGGAGATTTTAAACTTCGAATGTCTAGAGAAGTCACTTCGATATGTTAGCGAAATCAGGTGCCCGCTTGCTCATAAAAAAATATAATTTTCTGTTTTTGTCTATTGTTGTAACACGAATGGATAAGATACGAAATGAGTATATTAGAGGAAGTTTGAGAGTAGCCCCAGGGGTAGAGAAGGCAAGTAAAAGGTTAGCATGGTATGGCCATATGAGGACGGATGAATCGCATGTAACAAGAAGGACGTTAGTTATGAATGTGGATACACCGGTAGAGGTAGACGTAGAAAGAGATGAATGGATTGCGTGAAAGGTGAAATGATGGAGTTATGTGGAGGACAAAAACCTGTTGCGCTGACCCTACGAGTGCAAGTTAAGGAGAAAGATGATGATTTGGGTTAATACATTAATTTTACCAATTATTTTGTATGTAGGTAAAAATCCTAACTAATGGCCGAAAAAACTACTTTATCGTGTTCATCTAAATATATACCAAATCTAAGTTAAGCATATAGTTAATATAACGTATTATTTAAGTCGAATTTCCGAGAATGAAGTAGAAAGGAAGCGCGTATGCAATTTTCTCCCGCCCCCTTCAGCTAATACTTTCTGACGCGAGAGCGCGCTGCCGTCGCGGACTTTAATTAAAAACGGTATCCTGAATTCCATGTTATCTTGCCACCGTCAGATTGTGAAATATAACAATCTATGATTTACCTATTTTACAAAAAATGTAATATGGATAAATAAATAAATTATCTATCTATATTAATTTTTCTCGTGTAAATCTTATTGTATGTTTTTATAATAAAACAGCATATACTTTTCTACATTAAAATTTAAAAATAATTACAGTAATCAATGATTTGGAATTTACAAGCAGTTGCAAAAATACAAATGAAGAATCGATCATTTCACAATATGGATTGATTAAAAACTGACGAAATTCTCAAGCTGTCGGTGACATGCAACATTATCATACACTTCCTTGTTACTTTTAAAATTTGCTTCGGTGTATCGATACTTCACTTCACTAATATGTTATAACTTTTTACAAAAACTAGATTTACGACCAGAACAAGAATTCGATAGTTTTTATGATACCGCTATATTTTCTGCATTGTTGTTATAATACATGAATTCTGACATTAAATTATTATTCAAAAAGCATTCATATTAGCAGAATATTCAATCGAACAATCACGTAACAGTTTATTCGCTGACAAACAATGCATCTTACTAATATAATATTATAAAACCGAAAGTTTAGATGACTGTTCGAGTCTGTAGCATAAACTGCTGCATGGATCTTGGTGAAATTTGGCATTTGCAATAAAGGATAGTTTCGAAGAACACATATACTTACTTTGTTCTTTTTAATTCCACTTGGACGGAGTCGGGTGCGAAAGCTAGGTTATAAAACAATAAGAATGTAAATGCTGAAATGTAAGCAACACAACTTGTTTTATCAAGAAACATTGTAATGTTGAAAGAGTAAAGGGAATTATAAAATATCATTTTAGAATATCATCACGAAATGTTAAATCTCCATTCGTTATTGCACCAGCCCCTATCGGCCATAGACCATCTCGGAATGAGGCTCACAAATATTTAATATTCCACGATATTCCACAAGTACATAAATATCTTTAGTAGTGATTTTATGAACATAAATAATTATACGTGAAATAATCTAATACTAATATTATAAATGCGAAAGTTTAGATGGATGGATGCTTGTTAGAGTTTCTAGCCTAAACGGTTGAAAGGCTTTCGATGAAATTTGGCATAGACGTAGAGGATAGTCTGGAAGAACACATAGGATATCCAGTTCTGTTTTTTTTAATTCCACGCGGACGGAGTCGCGGGCAAAATCTATTTATTGAATAAAAACACCACCAAACCGACAAATTGTCTAAAATTCAGTAGGTCAGTAAAAAGTTTTACCTACATTTTAAATACATTCTTACAGTTTGCATTTAGAATATCAAGTATCTATATATACTCTATAAAAATACTAGCTTTTGCCCACGACTCCGTCTGCACAGAATTAAAAAAACACAGTTGCCTAGTGTAGAGTTCTTTAAGTCTATGTTCTATGTGTCAAATATCATCGACCTATAAGTCGTTCTGGAGATAAATAAAATTATTTTTTCTTACCAACTTTTGTTAGAAATTGTACACGATTTTGCCAGATGATATAACATCATTACAGTTACAGTGTTGGAATAAAATAACAAACCTTGTTCGACATACAAAAGACAAAAGAACCTGTGCTTTCCTCGTGGAACTCGTGTACAGAAGACATAGTTTATGTGCCGCGCTGTCAATAGTAAAAGTTTTGCATTTGATCTCCTATAACCTTCCCTAGTGAGTGGCGGGAACAGAATGTATTTTAAAGTTTTTTTATCTTTCAAACCGAGGTTCTGTTCTTTTTTCGTCACGACAAGGGACTTTGTATGCTAATATTTGATAACGGCGCATCGGTTTGTTTTTTTCTCGCAAAAAGGTTCCCATTCTCTCTTGTTTATTGACAAGCAGATGGAAAATCTGACGTTTGAATTCAGCTCTGAATACTGGCCGGTTGTATTTTATCTTTTGTTTTCGTTATGAATATTTTAAATATTTAAATTTAGAACAAAGAGCAACAATCAAATGCAGTAGCTAAACTTTTACACTTATCTTCAAAATAAGAACGTATAAATGTCAAATTAATCTAATACCATAGATTATTTTACCAATAAAAGGCATAAAATGACCGTTAAATAAATGCATTTGCTATCAAATAATTTACTAGTTTCCTTCGAGTTTTATCGAGTACAGAGACCTTACTATACATCAGAAAATAGTAAATTAACCCATTATAATTTATCTGGTAGTAGTTATCTGAACAAATTAGCAATTCGAGAAATCTAAATGTTCTTAGTAAGGGTCATGTTTCTTTGACGGCATTTTGTTAAATGTCGGCAGATAATACAAGACATAAAATTCCTTTATTATTAGTTTGCGTATCGCGGTGTTTATTGACATTTATAATTTCACACTTATACAGTGCTTAAATTACGTCGACAAAAATGTGCAAAAATATACAATTTACAAATTATTTTAACACTACTAATATGTATTGAATTGAATTCTGGATCTTCCAGTAATCAAAAATAAATTTTAACATTAAAAATGTTAATTTTACATTTTGATGCCAGTGTTATCTGAGTTTCATTAGACCTGGGATACTGTCTTCATCTCATTTTCCAACCATTAGTGTCTTTTAACCCTTAAATGCATCTTGTTGCCAAATGTTCACATACCACGTTTTACGTTATTTCATTGAAGTCGTGTGGTATGTGTTTCCGAACGCACTTTGACGACCATAGACAACAAATATAGTGTGTATTTTTTCATTCTTTTATGTAAATACTTTCCAAGGTGCAATAAAAAACCATGCTTTTAAAGGTTAAACCCCAACCTTATACAAAAATGGCAACCTTTCTATAACCAAATGAAATATTTCAAATTAATAGAGCAGTCGTAATACATTTAGTGCCATCTTTTTTATTATAGTTGATTATGTGTTCGTTTAATTTAGCTTGTTTTTCAGTTATTTAACTATAACAGTTATATTATCTTCGTGACTATCTCTTCATTGTAAGCATGAAGGGATTTAATAAAAAATCGTCCGAAGAAGCAAGCGGACAAATAAATACATAAAATGTCATCGGGCTCGGAGTTTATTCGGATTTATTCGTGAACCGAAGTCTTACGCGCATTGAATACAAAATGAGATGTCTCATAGAAACAGGAGAAACTCAAAGCCTATAAATCCAGTTTTGCACATCGAATATCCGCATATCATAATTTAACTGACAGTTTAATCATAAACCTATTTACCCGCTTAATTTGCCAACATATAAGAGTAAAGATAACTTAGTGTAATAATAATTTCGTGCTAAATTACTGACAGTTTGTTCCTTATTCCTTTGTTTTGTGACGTTTAAGTATTGATAGCAACGTTGATTATATAATTGACAGGACTGGCCACTGATCCTCGTGATTCATTGTCGCGCAAAAGTAATCTACGGAATAATAACTTAATTATTATCTTGGCAGTGTTTTGACGGAAGTGTCGTAAATCGATGTAATTATCTCAAAAGGTCTACATGACTATATTTAAAATAACATTTAAAACGTTATTTATGAAGGATAAAAAAATATAGTCTATTTAAAGTCATGTACTAAATTTAAATAATCCCACAATCATCATCATCATCATCAGCTCACTATACGTCCCCACCGAGGGGCTCGGAGCCCTAAGTAAAGGGTGACTAGGCCATAGTCAATCACGCGGGGCTAGCGCGGGTTGGTTGACTTCACACACATATTTGAAATTCTTCGCCGATATGTGCAGGTTGCATCATGCGATTGATGCGTTGTTTTCCTTCACCGTAAAACGTCGGGTAAATTATGTATATATGAAATTTGAAAAATGAAAATCATATTGGTACATGGAGGGATTCGGACCCAATGCCTGTAGATTACAAGTCAAGTGCTTAAACCACTGTGGGTGCTCTTTTGAAACTACTTTATATGTTAACCAATGAAGTGAAATTTAAATTACAATGAAGGGTAGGCTTTGGGATTAAAAAACCATCACCCCTTTCACTTTAATTTGTTAAGGTCTTTACTCTACCAGTCTATTTACTACTGAATATCTGAACAAAGAAGGTAGAAAATGTTTGCTGCTCTATTCTACGTTATTCCGCTTAACAATTGACAACAGCATAAAATCCTAAGACAGAGTGATCTAAACAAGGAAGGGAAATTTGTAATTCATTTGTTAATGTATTCCGTTTGGCGATTTTAATGAGCTATCGGTCTGTTAAATTTGAAAGTCAATACACGCTTATACAATCGATGTGAAACGTTTACAGTGCTGTTTGTCTGTCAGTGGACTGGCTGAAGTATATTTATTAGTTTCAAAACTGATTACATTAATATACTTGTATGTTGATCAGGTTGACCGTTGATACAGTAAGGTTCATTTACTTGCCTTTCTACGGACGGTCACCTCAGCATGTGCTCTTCCATACATCTCTATAAGCCGTCTTCTTCTTAAGCATATCCTCTTTTACACAATCCTTACATATTTTCTTAGCTCTACCTTGACTTTTGAAGCTATAAATAATTATGTCGATATCCAAAATATCACATAAGAACACATTTTTATGAAATTTAACTTATGAATACTTTAATTTATGAATTTACCGAAAAAATCGATTGTTCAGTTAAAACTGAGAACTGACCGTATGTAACGGACTTAAAAGGTAGATAGTTGTTCGAAGCCTAACTAACCAATATTCATTTTAAATTTAGTTTTAAATTCGATTTATCGTATCAGCCAAAACAGATCCCTCGGACTTAGACCATGTAAGAGTAACTTCTTATCAATTGATGTGGTTTTCTCGATGTACTGAAAGTCGATTACACATCGATCCCTATCGAGAGATCGAAACGCATACATTACCAGATAACATTGCCAACACCTGCTTGGTTAACTTTATTGCGATCTATCGCTTTAATTGTCGGATAATGGATTAATGGTTTTGCGAAGACTTCGCTCTTACCTTAACCAAAGATAAGTAACTTAACATGCTTAAAACATAAGATGAAACTATCCATTTCCGGTTAAGATAGAGCTAAATTCCTTAAAGCTTAAACTTGTAGTAATCTTACTAATAGTATAAATGCGAAAGTTAAGATGGATGGATGATTGTTAGAGTTTGTAACCTAAACGGCTGAATGGATCTGGATGAAATTTGGCATAGATGTAGAACGTAGTCTGGAGGAACGGACGGCGGACGGAGTCGCGAGCGAAAGCTAGTACAAAATAATTAATGTATTTCAATACTGACATGCAATTGGGTAACAAAATTGAAATTTCAAAAGCGATCTGAACATACACATATATTTTCCCCGAACCGGCGAATGTTGAGAAACCGCCAGTTTGTTAGCGTAGACGTTATCTAAATGTTCAGCATCGCTGTCCATTTAGATACGTGGTGGAAACGAGTGTCCACCTACACGGCGAGCGATGTACCGCATTCTAAAATAGAATTACATTTCTAATAAATCACCATAAAAATCATAAATAACCGCTTCAATGCTTCCGTTATTTTTGATTAACAGATTAACCCTATAATATTCAAAGTACACGAAATCACTGGTATTTGAGTACTCTATTTAACGCGAATTAGTGATTGTTTGTTTGTCTATACTAATATTATAAAGAGGAAAGATTTGTATTTTTGTATGCATTGAAATAACTCAAAAACTACTGG
>LD688971.1:7300365-7311071 GCA_003118335.3 Papilio memnon | reverse complement strand
TTTTACTCCTTACTTTCTCTACCACTGGGGCTACTCTCAAACTTCCTCTAATATACTCATTTCGTATCTTATTACGTTCAATGCTTCCATTTTCACTTATCATGTAGAGTTATGTAAAGTAACTTTAAGAAAAAAAAACTCTTTAGATACAATACTAGGCATCTTGTTTATGGTTATTCCAGAATTAAGCCCATTTTGTACGAGTAAACTGGAGTACAATAATTTATAGATGTAATTGTATTAGTTGAGATTGATGCTTACTTTGTTGTAAATTATTACTTGAAGGTTAAACTATTCAATGCCAAGTATGCAAATAACGTATGTTGGAAATGCGTCTGCTAGATGGAAAGTTAGGTCAGGTTTTGTTACCGATGTAGGTACTTTATAAAGGTTTCGATATCCTATAATTTAGTTCGTTGACATTGTAAGGTTTATGCTTCAGGCTATCGTGGGACTCGGAACCAATGTATTACAATTCAATATGCTGAATATGTCATAGTAAGTCTATGT
This sequence comes from Papilio memnon, assembly GCA_003118335.3. Classification (NCBI taxonomy): domain Eukaryota; kingdom Metazoa; phylum Arthropoda; class Insecta; order Lepidoptera; family Papilionidae; genus Papilio; species Papilio memnon. The sequence continues at coordinate 7,310,561 of LD688971.1, read as the reverse complement.
TACTAGTTGTGGAATTAAAAAAAACAAATATTAGTAGCCTATATGTTCTTCCAGACTATATACATCTATAAAAAATGTCATCTAGATCCGTTCAGCCGTTTAGGCTACAATTACTAAGATCGGGGTGATTAATTGAATTCTAAATATGAAACAAAATTCCTTTATTTTGTTAAAGTTCCTTTATTTTGTTAACTATTCCATAAGTAGTATACAAGTGACACTATCACCAATAAGCACAATGTTTCCAAACATTCAGGAGCACGTCCAGAAACAACACTCAATTCAAGTAATCCATTGACACGTTCGCCATCAGTGTAATCTGTCGACAAACTTGTGGCCACATTGTAAACCAGTTGCCTAGATAAGTTTAGCCCAAGCGTACGTAACACTTTCGTAACGATTCTTGCATTTTAAACAGGTATCAGGCAATTTTCCCATCATTCAAATGGTCGACAGCTTTTTTTCTCGATCGTATGCGAGTATGGACTTAATCTGTCACATAATTGATTAATGACATGTGACATAAATGAGCTCGAAATGCGCAGGTATGCTTTAACTTGGTTATGCTAGTTTCACACGAGGGTAGAGTAACGTAGCAATAGATACTGCAGTACTCCTATTAGAATACACAATTAATATCAAAACAATACTTTCGTGGTGTATGTGCTTACCTTGTCTTGTCCTATTTTTCGGCGCTTTTTATAAGAGAGGCACACGAGTTGCGGATTGCCTAATACTAATTGACCCGAAACTGAAGACATCCGCAACACCAAAGGAACCGTGATATTAATTATGCATTGAAGCAATAGGTGTACTGCAGTATTTGTTGCTCTGTTTCACTGCACTACCCTAGTGTGAAATTATCATTATTCAGAAATGTTGTTGCGTTGATATAAAAATACTGTTTATGAAAGGTGTGGCTATTTTCTTGTAATAAACTACTTGAATGGTAAAAATCTATCAATTTAGACATAGTTTTCGTATTTTTGATGTAGAAATAAATGTATATCGTAACATAAGGTAATACCTAGAATTTCTAGGTTAAATTATAAATATACTATAAAATGAATATGAAATATATTAGTTAAATTAATACTGCTTTGATAAAGATTAAATTGTAACGCTATTGAAAAAACAAATTAATTGCCAACTTAAAATGTATGCCTACAGTTTAAACGGCAATTAAATAAGGTTGCTTTCTTGTATTGCGATAATCAGTAGTAATTAGTAAGTATTAAATGCAAGCTGTTCTTGTGCTCTTGGAGAATCGAACCGGGGTCATTGCGGTGTCAGCCAGTGACTTCGATTGAATCTGTCGAATACCTTCTTGTTAACTAATGTAACTGGAATTAATTAGTCAAATACTATCGCAACTACTGCCTACTTGATATGTCCGAGGAACAGTTACATGAAGCGGTTTAGTTAATTTACATTAAGTTATTATACGACATTTTTGAGTTTTTCCAATATACTCTGTACTCGCTTTACCTTAATTTTTTACCCGATTGTGACATGTTTATTACCTGAAATAAAATAAAATAAATTATTATTGACACATTTTCTTTTTGTTAAACAAATAATTAAAAATAGAATCTTCTCGTATCAAATTTTAAATTATTAGCTCTGTGTACCCTTATGGATTATACCCGTATTTATTTAAAAATGTCTCTATAATAATGTTGTATTTTACTAATATTATAAATGAGAAAGTTTAGATGGATGGATAGATGTTTGTTAGAGTTTGTAGCCTAAACGGATGAATGCATCTCAATGAAATTAAGCATAGACGTAGAGCATAGTCTGGAAGAACACATAGTCTACTTTTGTTTTGATTCCACGCGGACAGATACGCGGACGAAAGCTAGTACGTGTATAAACAAATCAGGATCTCTGTATTTACAATTCATGAAGTTAATTAATCTTTTAGGGGGGCGTTAACGTAAATGCGCCTTTGTGTCTCGTTCTTGGTACAAGTTGCAAATATGTCATCCGAATAACCTCACAATGAGAGCGTGGGCTTAAAAATTATAATAAAAGTGCAATAAACATGTCTATCTTAAAGCCTTGTCTTTACTCGATGCGTTAAAAGCTCATTAAACACAAAGATTTATAATTAAAAGACGAGAAAAAACATTTTAAATTCGATGAACACAAACACTATTAGGCTTAAAATGCGAAAGAAACGCATTTAAATTTTTTTCGTCTGTCTGTCTATCCGCAAGTCTCGTTTGTTCCGGGTGTTAAATAAAATTAATCAATTTTTTTAGCAATTTTCGTTTCATTTAAGTCGCTACTATTGCAGTCCGTTTCTTTCATTATCTTACAAAAAGACTGAGATCTAATACATCAAATTTACTGCAAAAATTACAAACGCTACATCAGTTACATTGTACCATACGTCACATTCGCAAGTTCATCTGCAAATCAAATCGTCGACCACGCACTCGGCACGCACGCGGCACGCACACGCAGGGCTTGTACCGGATGTTGGTGTTAGCGCTATTAAAACTGTTTACAGAATCCTTGTAACTGTTTGACCCTATACACTTTAAATAGCTTCTTTCGTTAATTAAAAATACCCTTGCCTTGGTTTCAACAATAAGTTTACATTGATATCTACAGAAATGCTATTCAATTCGTATGTTAAAGTCGTGTGCATATCCAGATTATTTTGCTGTAGCAAGTATTCTAGACTATCCTAAACTTGCTATTGGGTAATATATGCTAATGGCGTTTATAGAAGTTTTTGTATATGTATCAAGGGCTACTTTCCTTGCATTTGTAGAATACCTTTTGCTTGCCTCGATTTAGCGGAATTAAAAAACTGAGTAAGCCTATATGTTCTTCCAGACTACATTTGTGTCAAATTTCATCGATATTCGTTAAGCCGTTTTAAAGATATGTAGTGACAAACGTCCATCCAAACAATCCATTTTATAATATTAGTAAGATAATAAAGTTATATTACGTGAGGCTATAAAAGTACGATGTACAAGTACAAATATAAAAGTACAAACAGTAAATAAAAATGAAATAAATACAAGATACAAGTTCTGTAGTAGTTCTGTTGTACGGTTAGTTTCACTCGATACAACTAGGTGTCGCTGGGGACGTGCAAAAAGCGCCGGCGACAGTCACGATCGTCAGTGTTGCCGCTGTCAATAAATATTTATGTAGCCCATAGTGATGTACACGTGTAATCTTACAGGCACTCAAAATAGTACAAGTAAAACGACAACAGATGGCACCAGTGTACGTAGACTATGAAAATAAACTTCTTTCTTAATTCGTCTTTATTTGTTTGACCCATTTTAAGGAAAGACGCATCGATATGAAAACAGAACTGTAAAAAGAAAATTAGCTAAAAAATTAACTCTACCCATAACTTTTAGTCTATGATTGATCTAACCATAGATATTAAAAAAATATAGAAAGGAGAAATAGTTGACAATTCACTTGAAACATAATCTAACTAACGCTATCTAGAAAATTTTGTTCACTATGCCACTACTATACTTTTTAAATGTTTTTACGCTATTTTCTGTCCAAAGACACGTAGAATATCGAACAGACATCTGCAACATATTTAAGTACTAACATGTCGCATCACTAGGCACAAATCAGACCACATAGAGCTAGTTATTTCCCGCCAATACTCTAGACGTGTCACGAGCTAACAATAATAACAATAACATCCATATTTCGTATCCAATAAGGGAATAAGCAGATCAAAGAGTAAAGAATTAGGATGGGCCAGGAAACCAGCATTCATTACCCCTAATAACAATCACATGCAAATTATATTCAAACACGTTAAAGTTAAGGAATGTTCAAATACGTTATTATATTACGAAATTTGAATCTGTATTAATTTTCTAACAGATATTTTTGACAGCATATGTGCAAGGTTAATTAGTCTTATCTATACTAATATAATAAAGCGTAAACACACACTTTGTTGCCTAAGATGTCAGCAAGTACAGTATATTTTTGAATAATTCTTCTTTTAATAAATACCGTACACTTAAGTCACGCTTTAGGCGCTTTAGGGGGTAAATATTTTGGATAAAAACCCTAATATGGGAAAGAGACCATAAGTTGCTGCCAACATAAAGGAAGCAAGATTGCCATGGTTTGTCATGATGCCAAGTCATTTTGACATTTGCAATTGATAATTTGACAAATGTAAATAATAAAATATATTTTTTTATAATTTCATGCGGATGAAGCCGCACAGGAACAGCCAGTAAGAAATAAAAGAAAACAACACAAAGAGTTATTTTAAACACAAAGCCAATTAAATGTTACTTGAAAAGTATGTAAGCTAAAGTTTAACCTACCAATGTTCGTCACCCGCTTGTTTAAGAGCGTCAATGTTAAAACTTTGTCGGTTCTTTGGCATTATCATACAATGGCCACTTGGGATGCGGCCGCGGTGACAGATACGCGTTTCCTGTAAGCCGAAATGGTTAGCGGCCATTTTGTTATGCGATTTCGTACACAAAATGGCGATCGAAAGGTGCTACTAACGTAATGCTACATAATTGTTGCTACATTTTCTGAAAGATACCTTGGAATTTGTCCCTAAAATTGCCGGATAAAATATAAATAAAATCACATATATAACTACAGAAGGATAAAATGTTTAACTAACTATGGAATTCTTATTTGGAAATATTTTCACACTCAATTTTAATTCTTAAATCTGCAAATAACAGTCGAAGTGCAAACTTCAAAACAACATATAATGAGATAAACACGTTTTGAATTTACTTGTCCTAAAACCTCGCTTGTATCTAATTTATTCGAACCTTTAAATCGTCTTCGCGTGGAATGAGATATAATTTTACAAAATCACCAACCGCGAGCATTGATTACCTCGCCGTGTCTTGTTAGACGTAGCGCGTTGTACTTACGACATTACGATTCCGATCTACAAGCTGTTAACTGACATTCGACGGCGGAACAAATAAAAGTGATGGCTCTTTGAGGATAATGCAAATGTGAAGACAATTTAAAGTACAGTTGGCAAAATATATTTCAATATTAGGGACATGGTCGCAAAACAGATAAAGAATTTTAAAATTTAAAATTAATGATAACAGGAAAGGAATTCACATCCACAATAAGCTATCCTATTAATGCCTTCACATTATAAATGCAAAGTTTTGGATGTAAGGAAATTTATTACGAAATCGTAATTGTAAATCGTTTGAACCTCTAAGGCTGTTTTCTTTGCAGCGGACAAATATAAGACTTTTGTACGGAATTCTTGTTTATTAATACATAGTCTATCGTCATAACTGTACAATACATTATCTCTCAGGAAGCTTTACTAAAAGCTTTGATAACAGATCAATCCAAGCGTATTCGCATCGCTGATATCCGTACCGGCTTTCTTTGTACTTAACTACGGTACTTCTAAACCGGTATCAACTGAATTGTACAACTGATTTTAAAGATACCAATAAACTGATGATAGGAGCTACGATGATGCAATTATATGTTTTATGTTTTAGATACAGTAAACCTCCCTATAGCGTATAAATTATACCCTATAACGCGACTAGTCCCAATATTTTTAAAGAAGAATATGATGGGTTGAAAAACTGTTGAAAAACTTGTTATAAAGAGGTTTATAACGCGGAACCATTAACCGCGTTATAGGGGATTTACTGTAATTTTATATTTTAAATATGGAAAAAACAGATAGTGGTAAAGAAAAGAAACAAATTTGAAATTCAGAGAGTAGTACAAAACATCTTTTGTTCTACTATAGTTAATCTTATTTATCTCTAACTAGCTTTGTTTGATAAACTAATAGAGCGAAAGACGTTATCTATTCCAAAAAAAACCTAAACATACACTGACGCGAATAATGACGAAACAATTATTTTCCTAAAGTATGTCGGAACGGTACGAGGCATTTGTAGCTTGCATTTACGAAATAGCTAACAGAGAGCATTTCTCACGTCGCTTGCACGTGACGTTTGCAACAGGTGGGTCTCTGGACGCGCCTAGGACACGATTGAGGTAAAACGGTATGTGCCGCTTGTTAGAAAAGATAATTACTACCTAGAAATAGTGAATGAATTTATAAGATTTCAATGACGTGCTGTTACATTATGAGCAAGAAATGATATGACCCGGTAAACATGACATAGACGATACCAGCGTCTCATCAAGCCAGATAGGTTTGTAGGACTGTAGTTAACTAGAGGGTTAAGAAAATAATTATCTATTGCTCGTATTAAAATGACGAACCGGAAATTAAAATCATTATTGAAATCGAAGAAATCCGACAAAACAGTAATAATACTAAATTGCTATCTAAACCAGATACCATTATCATGATTTGAAGTCACCACATTTACCGCAGGATTTAAGATAAAAAATATAACAATCAGAGAACGGATGTCGCGGGGGAAAATGTAATTTGAACACGAAACCATTGATATTCGGAGTAACCATTATAAAGTCGTTAAAGCACGAAACGCATCTGTAATCAAACGCTAAAATTAAAGTGCACTCAGCTCGCAGGAGTGGCTTAGCTCATTGTTAGTGAGCGTAAGGTGAACCCAATGTCATAACGAAGTACATGAATTGTAAAATTTTAATATATTATTCCATTCACGTAGACAACTATATATAAAATCTACATGTATGGATGTATAAGGTATTATATTTTAATTCTTTACGAATTTGTTAAGTTTAATAACGTCTGAAGGTATCAACATTAACAACCAAGACTGTTTCCTAGAGGCCAGGAAAGTAATAGTCAATTTTTATTTCAAACATTAATTATAACGTTTACTGCAATCAAAACAATGTAGTCGCGACCCACCACGAAACAAGATAAGGTCGTTGTATTAGTTGTCCGCCCTAGGACCTAACATAGATGTTCTAAATCCACCATGACAAGAATAAGTAAAATATTCGATACGTGCCTCCATTACCTCGGTTCATAAATAAACCCTCCCCATGGGAACACCGTGCATATCTTGGGGAAATCGTGACCAATGATAGATGGGCCATATATTGATATATATTCAGCTAGCGAATATATCTCTCTTTAGTTATTCGTTGGATATTGCATTAAGTTTTGAATACGAGAATACTATGTTATTAAACATGTTGAAGATGGACTTTCATAGTAATATATGCTTTTGCAAGTTTAAATAGTAATGTACTTTATACTATATAACTTAAGTTATTAAGTTACTATTTACTAAAGGGACTGAATTCAAATGTGATGGCTGAATAATTCACACAGAGGTTGGTGATGATTATGATGTACTGCATGTGACTTAAAATTTGTAGATACTCTTTTAAGAAAGTACTAAGCTCGTATTAAATGACTGCATATATTAAACAAAAGTATTCATGGTTATGTTAAGGTAAACAATACAAAGTGTATTCCTAAAGCCCTGTTCAATAGATTAAATTAAAAAGAGATGCTAGTACAAATATTTTTTTCATTAATACTCTAGATGCGAGTTCCTTAGCTTAAGTTCATTTACCGTGGTTCTATACAACAAAAATTTAAATCCGCAGTCAATAATTCATTTTAAAAGACGTAAATATTCCACTAAACAAGCACATGTGATACAAAATGAGCGATACCTCCGCACCGCAGTATATCGCCGTCGGAGCTCAGCAAGCCCGATCACGACCGGACTTACCAATACTATATGAATACGTATTCACGGGACTGCATTCTTACCAATTTATTTAACAACAAAATACATCAAATATAACTTAACCCTTCATCTTCTTAACTCGTCTAAAATTCCTTTGTAGTAAATACTTCAAATGTCAGCCAAGCTTTACAAATATAGGAAATGCGTGTAACTAATATTATAAAGAGGAAAGATTTGTATTTTTGTATGTATTGAAATAACTACTGGTCCGATTTAAAAAAATCTTTCACCATTAAAAAGCTACGCTATCAATGATTAACATTGGTTGTATTTTTATTACTTTTTAATTGCACGAAGACGAAGTCGTGAGCAACAACAGCTTGTATAATATTACATTTTTTTATTTGTTTACTTCTATTTCTATGCTTCTATCAAAACATATGTTAATATCAGGTCAGCCAATTTTAATTTCATAGCGTTAAGACTCATTGTAGAAACAACAAAGTCCAACTAAGAAGCGATTATTAAATGAGTATTGATAACAGTCGTTCCATCAAATTACTCGTAATAACGAAACCCACGGCAATCATTCTGTGATCCTTGAAACATAAATAAAAACCGATTTAACTCAAACTCAACGCAAAAAAGACCGAAAAATTCATTTATTTCTTACAATTCTCGGTCGCGATGATTACAGCGGCAACTGCCTACCTCGCTTTCCTGTCCGGTTTTCCAGCAACGAACACCGTGTTCAGTTTGAACACAGCGAAGTTGAGCGTCTGAGGTGCGTTGGAATTGACAACTGTCGATTTCGACTCCGTGTTATTGTTATTCTCCGAGCTGAAACACCGCCTAATGATAGTCTGCGTTGTGGTTACGCCATTATTAAATCCATCTCTCTCGCACCCGTGACGGTATCGTGTACGAAAGCGAGAGATGTGTAGTTATCAGGGATAGTGCGGCTACGTGATCTCCATTACTGGTCGCTGGTGCGTTTGAAGCTTTTGTTTTTTTTTTCGTTGTTTCGTTTCGGCTTAGGTTCGCGGTCGGACCGTGCAATTTCATTTATGATGCTAGACAATGAATGGAACTGCTTACATATTTCGTTATTAATTTTGATACTCAGCTACTGATAGCTTGTGAAGGCAGTATGATGATTATGGTAGTGTTGTAAACTCTACCTCCTTGCTATCCCACCTATGAAGGGTCTGCACCAGGTTTTCGTCCTCCATATCGATCTATATTTCGTCATCTTCTCTTTGATTCATCTTTAACGCATTAAACTTCCATTAATAAAATTGAGAAAAAGGTATCTTACAAAACTGTAAAACTTATTCAGAGTAAATCTTACTAATATCATAAATGCAATAGTTTAGATGGATGTTTGTTAGAGTTTCTAGCCTAAACTGCTAAACGTATCTAGATGAAATTTGGTATAGATGTACAGGATTGTCTAGAAGAGCACATAGGCTACTTACTTTTGCTTTACTAATTCCACGCAGTCCGTGTTGCGGGCGATCCGAAGTATTGTAGTATTTTTTGGAGATTGTCAAAATAAGCAGAATTCTATTTCGCCGAATATCATCAAATGAAACATATAACGTATTAAGTACGGTAAACTTGCGTAGTTTCTATAATTATGCCGAAATACCAAGTACCGGGAACTCACAGATATTTATGATATACTAGATATATGTGTGAATCCCTTATCCATTCAACTCCTGTCATCAACGTTTTTAAATTACACACTAATGTAACGAAAAGAACACCGTATGGCCATTGGGTTTAAGTATATTTCGGCTTGTGTGTATTATTGTAGTTACGATGTTATAGTTATACGTTCACCGAATTCCGCGAATACGATGAACGAATGTTAATTCGCAAAAACTGTTTAGTGTGCACACCGACACTTGGTGGTAATGTTGTCACAAAAAAATCTATTGTTCAAAAAACATTAAGACATCATGTATTAAAAGGGTTATACCAGAATAACTCAATATTTCAATGACAAATCTTTTTTTATTATTTATTCAAGGTCGTCAAATCTTGTCTAAAGCGTTAAAATAACCTATGCTGAATTATCTTTCACTACCTTTGACTAAACTATAGCACGACTGTTGTGCGATTGTCGATTGTTTCGCAGTCAATTCAACTGTTTAGTTGCAACTAAAAGTCGAGTAGTGTGCGCAACTCCATGTAATCTCATAGGAATCAAAGCGAGACTAAACAGTTACGCGATAGTTTAGTCAAAGGTGTGCGCGCGCTCTAAAAAGCGTTTTCAATTACCATTCCGTTTTACAAAACCTAGAAAATTTGTTAAGTAATTTATAACGCATACGCCTTTTCATAGTACAAAACAAATTATATTAAATATATGAATGGCTGTAACTTGGAAGACCTAAGATCTAAGCTAAGGGTCAACATAACTTAATGGAACGTACAGCCCCACCCAAATGTGATAAGTTCGATAGATTGCAATGCAGGTGTTTCAGCCAACATTAATAATGAAACTTAATTAAAATTATCTTACAGTTAAAATTTTAATATACCGTAAAA
>LD688971.1:7277524-7300243 GCA_003118335.3 Papilio memnon | reverse complement strand
CATCATGTCATGTCATTTTAACATTTGCAATTGATAATTTTACAAATGTAGGTAAACAATGAAATATTTTTTATTATAATTTCACGCGGATGAAGCCGCAAGGGCAAAGCTAGTATATAATAAAAGTTCTCTTGTATGTTATTTTTGAGCTTTGAAAGACTCCAATATAAATTCTGCCTAAAATTATATTTATAAAGGTTTTTATTTTACTAGTAATTTGACAAAAGTCATTTTTTATGTGTAATAATGAAAATGTTGTTTAATCAAATGATTTAAAAAATAGTTTTAAACTTTGTATTCATCTAAAAAAAGGTGTTGGTAAGTAAAAATTTAAAAGAACTTGTCAATTTACAGTAAGTACATAAGTTTTCTTCAAAAATTCCCAGCAAACAAACACATTTATGCACATTTTCACACGGTTCTAAAAATGACAGCGCGTAACTTCATATCATATCGCATTTCCAAGGCTTTAATTAAAGGGTGGGGGGTGGAGTTATTAAAATAATTACGCACCGCCCCTTGTCCAATGAGGAGGCTTGCTTCGCGGCACCCAATTAGCAGGCGGACGGCTCTGAAAGCCCGGCGTGCTTTTTACCGCCGTCAGAGCGATGGCGTCACAAGAAAATGGCGGGAATTTGCGGAAACTTTACGCTGAGCTTTTTTGTACGTGAACGATATCTTAACAGATCAACTCTTGCAGTATTAACAAGTGTTTAGTCAATTAATATATGCGTTATTTTAATCTATAAATTCTATGAAAATCCTGTAAAATGCTGCTAAACTGTTGTATATCGTAATAAAAGTATGTATTTTAATATTTGACTTTATAATATTAACATGTACTATTATTTTTCTATCCAAATAAAATAATGTTCATCTACTAACTAATCTAATAATCCTGAAATACCACATTAATATTAATAATATGAACCCGGAACTGTAAGTTATCTCGCGGACAGCGTGGTGTCGATATGTCCGGGCATAGCGTGCGACTAACTACTAATTCATTAATAGAACTAACCTCGAATTAATGAATCGCTCGAGGCACGAACTTATAAGCAACTTAACGAATGTTCAATGATCTCTGGATCATCACAGCTTGTACAAACTATTATACACCCTATTGTTGACTATAATAAGACTCATAATACTATGATAATAAACGGTAGTACATTCAGCCAGGTAGCCTATACCTTGATCCCGTACAGCAGAACAGAGTCGGGTTTCAGTGGTTTTACCAGCAAATATCGCATTGTAATTACAAAATTAATATTAGATCTTATGCTGCATGATAATAGAAGTGATAATTCAATAAAATTGCGTATACAACCGCAAGATGTAAGTTTGTATTTTAGTGTCAAAGCTAAAAGCTGCCTCCGTGAAGAGAACACGTATTGACAGCGAAGTATTCTTTACTACGTGTAGGTGAGAGTTGAATAAGTACTCGTGGAAATGGATACAGACGTGTTGGAAAATCAATATTAATAATATCGAGGAAATGTCAAAGAGTAACAAGAGATAGAACAGATTGGTTTTTTATTTTAAAGAAAGATACTTATAACCAGCCAATGTTAGATACAAAAGTTAGTTAATGAATACTATTTAAGGAGATTACTATCTACAGTCTATACTGTTATTAATAAACAGGAAAAGATTGTATTATATAATATTTTTATATTTATTGAAATAACTCAAAAACTGCTGAGCCGATTTCAAAAATTCTTTCACCATTAGAAAGCTATGTTATTGCTGAATAACATATGCAATATTTTAAATTCAACGTGGACGAAGTCGCGTGCATATAGCTAGTATAATATAAAAATATGAAAACCCCAAGTATGTCATACATGTTCCTACAAGGAGACTTCATCCTCTAAATAAAATACGCCTTAGTCAACTGAGCTGGCCCAGTGCGGGTTGGTCTAAGAAGTCTTGTATTTTTATTACAGTATGTTACAGTGATTTGCTTTCTGTAGATGTACAGTAGCGGAAATTCGCGGTGTTCTACTTTAGGGAAAAATCCTTGTTCATTTGAACGAGGCAAGCTCCCGCAAACGAAGGAATAATAAAAAAACTAACTAGCTATGTATCACTAATCTTTCATTCGTACAGAAAATCGTACGTTTAAACGTTGTGTTGGTTTTTGTTCCTCGTCTCGTTTCAAAATATTCAAACTTTTAAGGTGGAGCTGCCAGTTTCTCCGACTGTACATTGAAATTTGCGCAAATGGATCCCGATATTATCAATATAATTACTGTCCGAAATAACGAGACGTTGCCTTTTCAATCGTCCTCTCGATTCCGATCTCTTATCTCCAACTCTCTGATCGGATCGCTCAATCGGTGCTCATTGTCAACGACGTATTGATGTGACAACTTTAAATAAATCATAGCAATAAAAACTTTATTACAACTACTTATGGTCGATTATGCAATCTGAAATTAGACCTAGCGAATACAAAGATTATAAAAATATACTGACAAAGTAAATTGAACTTTATTCACTAGGATTAAAACCTATTTGGGATGTAAATTGTAATGGTCAAGAAATAGCTTCACCATTAATGTCATGCTCTTGTCAAATCAACGCCTTGGCAAGTTGTTTAAAACAAAAAAATATAGGATTTGTAACTCAATAATATTAGCAATAAGTCATTTTAGTATTAATAAATTCTTTAAGGTTGATATCTGTTGTACTGTCATATCGTCTATAATTCGATGTTTTTAATCTCATAGATGATAAAGTATCTTGTTAAAATATTTTAACACGATCTTTAGACACGTCATGTGACAGCGGTCATATTTAAAAAAGTTGACGGACGACTTGGAGCACATTTAAAACGTCCATTCTGTTCGATTAACATTAAAACTTACTCCAATATCAAGCGTATCGTTAACTTTATATGGACATAAACTGGTCTAAAAAAACAACGAAGATAAAAGTGAATAATTTTTATTCGAAACTTGTAAAAAAAGACCAACTCATAGAGATAATCTTCGACATGCGTTTTATAAAGTAGATTTCAAAGTGATTTTTTATTGCGTACGGTAGCGCGTACGGTCGTTGTACGCAATTGTGCGTATTGCTAGTCGATTTGATATGACTAGTCCCAATATCTATCAAAACAAACGCTTATCACATGATTTATTCTTAAAAGAATCGTTTAATTTTGTTACTTCCTTAAAACTTTTTTAGTTGACATAAAACCAGCAACACAAGAGAGACATTTCACTATCGCCCAGAAAAGACTTCAACGCGTCTATGCATAAAAACTTTTTATCCTTATAGAGCTTTAAAGCTTTTCGATCTCTGTCAATTAATCAAAGTAAAACATTGTATAGGTTATCATATCATAAGTAACAGTTAACACGTTTTGTAACTTAAGTTCGAGTGTTTAGTGAAGGAAATGCAAGTATGTTCGTCACAGCGTCATCAGGTTGGATATAGGATGATTTGTAACCTTTCATAATATGGCTACAGGTGGGATATGTCAATGCGATAAACATTTAATATGTCCTAGAGTAATGATGTATGTTCATCCTTAAAAAAATGTTACAAATATTATAAATGCAAAAGTTTAGATGTTTGGGTGGATCTTTTTAGACTATGCAGCTTAAACTGCTGAACGTATCTAGATAAAAATTTGCATAGATGTAGAGCATATTCTGGAAGAACACATAGGCTATTTACTTTTGTTTTTTAATTCCACGCGCACGGAATAGCGGGCTAAAGCTAGTAGTATTATTAAGTAAGAATACGGCAATGAAATTAACTTAATACATGTACATTTTGACTATTCAGCTAAGAAGTTGTCAGTCCATAAATATATGTTCGAATTCGCAGATAAACGACCCAAGCGTTAGCAGAAAAATGTACCTATAAAAGTTACAAAATCTAGATATACAGCCCACCGGCGCACTATGACTTCAATCTTCTGACTACAGAATAAAATAAACATCGCGTATGAATCTTGGTCTTGTACCGAGTCATAACTCTAGAATACGGCCGTCATAAAGCGGACCAAGCGGGGGGCTTGATAAGACGGTCATTTGCATAGTTCTACACACTGCGATGCCTTTAAGGAATACGAGTATATTTCCTATATGTGTAAACGTTTCATAATAATAGGTAGAATATATAATACAATAATCTTTATATGTTTATTACAAATATCTCCAATTAAGATAGACACAGTTAGTATGTTAATTGCTATTCTGTGGATTGAAAACAAGGCGTGTCCCCCCCTATTGTAACTATATAGCCCGTAAATAGAAGAATTCCTATTTGACCTTTCAGTATGGCACAATTATTTCTTGTGTATAAAAATTAATTCTAGAGTAAAACCTACACTAATCTATACTAATATAATAAAGCGTAAACACACACTTGTTTGTTGCCTAAGATATCGGCAATTACAGCATATTTTTGAACATTTTTTTTAATAAAAAGCCCTACACTTACGTCACGCTTTAGGCTATATATTTTCACGCCATTAAACTTAGGGGGTAAATATATTGGATAGAAACTCTAATGTGGGAAAGATCCATAAGTTGCTGCCAACATCAAGGAAGCAAGATTGCCATAGTAAGGTAATTGGTATTTTGACATTTGACAAATGTAAACAATAAAATAAAGTTTTTATAATTTCACGCGGATGAAGCCGCACGGGAACAGCTAGTTAAAAAGTAAGTAAAGTCAGACATAGCTTGTTATATCTAGAAATCTCAATACGATCGTAAAAAGGCGAATAAATTCGATGTCAGTATTATAAATATCTAAATAGGTCTGGTAGGAAACATAGCGCACTGAACTGTCGAAGTATGTTGAGATTATCCTCAGAGCACTATTACTCACGAATATGTGGGCAGGCAGTATGGGCTCGCTTTTTAATGCTAATCTTTTATAACATATAGGCTTTCGTCGACAATACATTAAGCTTTATTGCTAAGGGAATAGCAGACTATGATTTGCGTAAGTTCCATTTGTTGATTATTTTCGTTTGCAATTGTTTACATTTTTTATTCTTGACTATACTTATATGAAGTCTTACCTTTCTTACTTAAATAGATTGGTGATAAAACAGTACGTTTAGTTACCTGAAATAATAAAAGGTAAAATTAATTTTGTTCACATTTTGTTAATCTGAATAAAATCTATCAAGATATTGTGTAATGATTTATTTATTTTGATCTCTAGCGTCTAAACTAAGTAACTTTGGATAGAAGTAAGATGGATTAAACATAATTTGGGTTAAAGAATCCCAGTGCTATGGCAGTGGTACCTTGGGCGAAAGTTTTACGGCGCCCCTTAACTGAAAAATAAATTCAGACGAAAAGAGGCAGAAATGGCAGCTACTCATCTATTCTATAGCCGATATAGGGTACATTGTATACATGATTCCTGGACACCCTGTATCAATGCGATTGTATTTAAGATGAGATATAAATTTATCACAATTCAAATGTCAGGATATACAGTTATGACATGGTCTTCGTTTATGACTGTAAGCCTCAGATTTAAGTACCTATGCTTGTAAATCGATTCTTTGTTGATGAATGCATAGCAATAAAGTGATTTAAAGTTTAAACTGTAGTAAATTTAGGAAAAATATCATAAACATATTGATCCTTACTATAAAAATCTTAGACGGTGTATGAAATATATTTTAGCTTAACTTTAACCATTTTATACCATGTCTAGTGCCGCATGGTTATCTAAACATTATTATACGTAGGCTTGTGTAATGCGATTTTGACCACTAAATTGTTAAACCATAAGTAGAGTAGTGATACATTTATTGTGTAACATATAACAATGTTAACGTCCATAATATGTCCAACGGCTGTCAGTATTTTTTTTTTAATTTGTACCCCTGAGTAGGGGGCCCTTCGGGCACCTTCTGTTGTCGCTAATGCAGCAACCTTGTTACCGTTAGGTTATTGTACAAAGCAATCTTTAAGTAAAATGTTTAACTACTTATTGTTAATAGGTAGTTAATTCTGATTTCCATTAACATTAATTTACTTAGTATGAAAAAACAAATTTAACTAACTAACATTATAACTACGAAAGTCCAGATGGACGGATGCCTGTCAGAGTCCGTAGCCCAAACGGCTGAGAGGAACTCGATGAAATTTGACATAAAGGTAATGCTGTCAGTATTAAAACACGTGTTTAAGTAAATACATAGATTTCGGTTATAGCGACGGTGCAGGGTGCACTTTAATGTCGTCGCTATATCCGAAATATTAAGTCATGTACATATGTATTTACTTATCATTTATTTAAATCCACTGTAGATTCAAAGATAGTTTTTGGTGTAATACAGATTTTTGTTAAATATTTCGATCATCGTAATACGGTATGAACAGTTTCACCAAAATTTTATCAGCAATGCTTATTTAATTTATTTGTTTTTAATTTATCAAGATTTGAAAAACCAATTAATTCAATATAGAGATATTTAAAACAGTTGTAAAAAGTTTTAGTAATCGGCGATGTTATCACTAAAAGCGATCTCTTACCCACCGATAACATTATTGAGAAGTAATAAAAAAGAATATATAGTACTTCGCGCATTTAGCGAAAACCGATCGTTAATAACGAATTCCAAGCAAAATCTGATTTCCGTTACTTAATTTAAACTGATCTTAAAATTGGAATAACACCCTAAATAAGTTAAAAATACCGTTTGAAAAAGAAATTGTCGTTAGTCCATATACGTTCTGACTCAAACCTATACTGAATTAAGGGGAATTAGAACTTAGGTGTGGAAGGGTTGACTTAACACATATTTTAATCAAAATTAATAATTAGTTGCAGTGATAATAAAGGGTGTATTTGGTTGTTGACAGTTGCTTATTGAAAATCGAACACCAACCAAAGAGCATCGACTTCATTCATAAATTAACAAGATCATTACACCGGTCAGTATCCCGTCCACGTTTTTATTTTTCACTCGACAGTACTGACTAGTTCGAGATTATCTTCATACCTTTTCCATCTTATAATTACTTTTTCTTTGACTCAGATGGAATACACTTCATCACAAAAGTGCTTAAAACAAACTCGGAAATATTCTGTCTTGATACCGGAATTTTATCAATCACTTAAAAAAAAATGTTTAGTTTTGTACTTACAAGAAACATTTTCCCAACTCTTTCCCATTACAGTTTAAATGTAAAGCCTAATATTAATTTTAAATAAGGCATTGACTAGGTAGGTCATGCAACGCAAACTTAGTGCTGTAACATCGTAAAAAGTGTAACGATAAATAGTAACACCGAAAACAAAAGTTTAAAATTAAATCCAGTTAAATATTAAAAATATTGTCAAATAAATGATTTCTGTGCATAACTGTACATAGTGTAGGTCGGCACGCGGAGCGTATCTAATTAATTTTCTAAGTCAGTAACACTAGAGACTAGCAGTGTACGACCGTCCATTACTGGGCAATGCAATTCTGTTATTAATGAACGGACCGCCATACTTGTGTTATGTGTTTTTGTGTTAAGCGTATAAGGGATACAAATGTATGAAATTTGGTATTTATAGATAGTATACAATCATTTCTAATAACATATTGAGAATCGTTAAAATGTTACTTAAAAAAACCGTAGCGTATTTCCGATGTTAAATCTACTTGAAAAATTTCCTCAGCGACCTTAAACTAATTAGATTTGAGATAACATACATGAAGTATTAATTCTCTCTCTTTTCAGCATTTGTCTATTACAATGCTCTCTTTCTAACATGTTTAAAGTACTACCAACATAACAAATCACAGATCTACTTGGAAGTTACTAAGGATGTGGTTATAACAAAATTGACTTTGATATTTAACCTCAATTTAATGTTTGAAAAATATTGAACAGCAATATTATTAAGGTACCCGTTTTCCAAAAGCGATCGCACAAAGTAACTCGCCGCGGATAAATATTGCGGATTAAACACTGTGTTCAGCACAGTTTGAATTGTGCTGGAAATGAAGCCACGGCTTCCATAGATCGTGATTATATGAATTAAGTGGATTACAGAGCACTGTAGTGTGGCAGGATGCAGAAAGAAATGCTTTTATAAGCATACCTGTCTTGTAAAATTATGAAGTTTTAATATTTTTAAACTTAATTTAGAGCTTTTGAAGACTAAAAGAGTCGCGACTATCAAATTGATAAACGTTATGTTTTCAAAAGGTCGAATAGCTGACTATTGTATTTTTTTATTGAGCAAATAAAAATATTTTTAGTATTATTCAAGCATCATATTAGTAATTGAAAACATGGTTTGACTTTCATGTACGTGTACAATCAGATTACTAAATTTCAAAGGAATTATCGCTATTATGTCTTTGTAATAAGGTGCAATTCAATTATTACGTGTTATATTAATTTAATAGTGTTTTTATCACTGTGATCGCCGATTCGTGAGTCTAAGAAGCGTCCAGCTGACATTTAAGGGTGAGTCGGATTAAATAAAATAGCATAAACAATAAAAAATACTAAAACACGTGTAAGAAAAAATAGAAAAAGATTTATGTTTAACCACCTTTCGACCGCGACCGTATGCGTGGAATTAAAATAAAAAAATAGCCTAAGTTCTTTCAGACTATCCTCTAAGTCCATGCCAAATTTCATCGAGATCCGTTCTACCGTTTAGGCTACAAACTCTAACAAACATCCATCCATCTAAACTTTCGCATTTATAATATCAGATGTAAATGTTGCAAGTCCAATAATCACGGAATGGCAGAAATAGTATTTCAGGCATCACTTGGTTGGAGCTTCATTTTTGATCTTTGACACTATCAAATCTGGCTTCAAAACTCCAGCTAAGATTTAAGTCATATTTGTTTAATATTAGAATGTCTTCGCCTTAACGGATAAATAGCCGCTCGTATTGTATTGCTGTTAGGAAGCTTTTTCGATTAGCATAAAAAGATTTGCGTTCAGCCCAAGGTCACCGCAACATTGATGGATGACAGACCTTTATTATATACAACGGGACCCCATTCGGTTCGCATCCAACTTCTATCGGCCTTTTTTGTTCCCACACGTACAGCACCATGTAAAACACATTTCAATAGATCGGCTTTGCTGTAATTGTTTTTGGATTTGTTCGATAAAACGTAAACGTCATCAAAGCCATTTGCGGAGGCCCGAAAAAATGTTTAATGAATTTTTAATACGGCGTGCCAACATAATATAAATCGATGTTTTTATCGACCCAGATAGATGTTATCTAAACTAGTTTTTTAAATGTTTTTATACCGCTTACTGTTAAAAACAATGACGTAAGTATACAAGTTAAGTAGTTATTGTACAAATAAAACACTCATTATTGCTATTATTCATTTATTTGGCGAGTAAAATCTGACATTGGTAACGTAAAAATGTCGTGGGCGGTCAGAAAATTTATTATCAAAAAAAAAAGTCGTTAAACCGATAAATACCATATTTTATTGATTTTCTCATATTTCGGCAAAAGCTTGAGCCGAGATCCAACATAATAAACATTAAATTCATCAATAATTCATAAATAATGATACGCTGACGTGCGAGATTGGAATGGTATGTAAATTTGTCTTTATTATAAAAGAATAAGACGCAAGAGTCACCAGATGCTATTTACCACTAGACAAAAAAAATCGCATATAATTTACGAAGCATTTAAAAGAATGTATAAAAATATGCAGAAAGGGAGAAAGATAAAATGACTTGGTAATATCGCGCCTTTAAAGTAAAGCAATGTGCTAATATTAAGACATACTTAAGGTATAATAAGAAAAACATGTACACCGGTAAAATAGGCCAAGGAAGAGATGGATGGACTGGATGGATGAGAAAGGGTCTAACTGAGAAGACGCAAGATAGATATGAAGGAAAAAAAATGGTGTACCGAACCTACATACTCGTAAGTGAAACAAGCACAACTTGATGAATATTGTAGATACAAATCAAACTGAGTATATATTTACATAACTATAACAATCTCACTAATATTATAAATGCGAAAGATTAGATGAATGTTTGTTAGAGTTTGTAGCCTAAACGGCTAAAGGGATCTCGATGAAATTTGGCATAGTTGTAGAGGATAGTCTGGAAGAACACATAAGTTACTAACTTTTGTTTCTTATATATCTTTTTGCCATAATGGTTGCCAACCTCCGATAGGAGATGGCACTCGAAGAAGAAGAAGTTTCTTATAATTCCAAGTGGATGGAGTCGCGGGCAAAAGCTAGTCAATATATAAAATTCCGATACATTGGATAAGAATCGTTTAAATTTCGCTCGGAATGCGGAGATGAGCTTAATGATAAATTTATTCATTTAATTAATTAGCGAGCGATCGCCGTCTGCCTTTAGCA
Source organism: Papilio memnon (assembly GCA_003118335.3). Lineage (NCBI taxonomy): Eukaryota > Metazoa > Arthropoda > Insecta > Lepidoptera > Papilionidae > Papilio > Papilio memnon. The sequence continues at coordinate 7,289,880 of LD688971.1, read as the reverse complement.
AGTGATTACAATCTCGATGTGTTAAGCAACATGCAGCCTTAACAGGAGCCCTGTAACGAAGCTCGGTTAGATAACTTAAAGCGAATATGATAGTTTGCACTTTTCACTATTGAGTTTATTTTATCGTAGTTTGTAAAATACAGTGGAACTTGACTTTAACAACATTGCAATTGTTTTATCTGCAGTATCAGTGCATCTGTATTATAGAAAATAAAAAGGTCTTAACAAAATATTAACCCTATTACTCATACGCTAATAAATAGTGACAAGATTATGAAGCTACAACGGTCACAATATTTATACTTCCTGTAGTTAGTTATTAGTTCATGGAAAATCTAATATAAGTGTGTACGTCCGTACTAACACCCGTTACTTGTCGACTACAGCAACCAGATAAGAGTTATTTATGACTATATGTATAAGAAGCGACATGCGCAAAAAGTTCAAATGATTTATCGTGTATCTCAGCATAGTTTAGCGCACGCATCATATGATGAAGATGTCAGAATATGTAAAAATTGCCTAAAATGATTTATTAATTGTTTTGATCGATTGATTACTATTATTTAAATTATATTTGCACGGGAGCAGATAACTAAATGTTATTACAATATTATTAATAATATGTTTAATTATTACATGTCATACGTATCAACAATTCTTTTTTATAGTATTTGTCAGTATATTTAAATCAATATAGCAGACGAACTGATGGGAAATCTATACTAATATAATAAATCGTAAACACACACTACTTCGTGGCGTAGGATGTCAGCAATCACAGCATATTTTTGAATAATTCTTTCTTTAATAAAAAGCCCTGCACTTACGACACGCTTTAGGCTACATATTTTCACGCTATTAAACTTAGAGGGTAAATCAATTGAAAAAAAACCGTCATGTGGGAAAGGGACCATAAACTACATGCTGCCAACATTAAGAAAGCAAGGTTCTTATGAATTGAGAATTTGACAAATGTAAACAATAAAATAAAGTTTTTATAATTTCACGCGGATGAAGCCGAGAACAGTCAGTATCATATACATTCGGAAGCATTTTTAAGCAAGTACATTTTTCTTCCTTTATAAATCTACCCAAGAGAAAGTGTCCCCTTCCGATTCTTATAAAAATGGTGGATAAGTAAAAATAATTAAAATCTATCCTGTTACTAAATATGTTATAGTCATACTATCTCTATAGTTTGTATGGAGTTCATCGGCCAAATGGAATGCCAACCGGCACGCCATAGAAACATAATTAGTGTACTCATCCTAGCGACGATGCTATCGCACATTTCGCATCTATTGAATACGGCTTAGGCTCATTACGCATTCTCCTATACTGGCGCAGCAATGGACTTCGCTGTCTACAATAACAACAGTAATATATCTTACGATGTGGTACTCGATCAACAGTTTTGTAGTGATAGCTGGCTTTAAATTAATTTGCGTTTGTTTGACGTATTAACTCACTGTGGCTCAAAACATTAAATGGAATTGAAAAATAAGAACAAAACTGTGTTGTTTGTGATATCGCAAACCTCGGTTTCATATGCAGTCGTTCTGGAGTACGTGATAACAGATTACAGATTAAAAATAAATTTTACATAGATACACGTATATTACCTTCATTGTTCCTATACATAAGAAAATCTTTTTAAGTATGTGATATAGGTTTGAATCTCGGTGGCACAGGGGTTTAAGCACTTGACTTGTAATCTACAGGTCTTGAGTTCGAATCCCGCCATGTACCAATGTGATTTTTCGATTTACAAATTTCGTATGTACCCGACGTTCTTACGGTAAAGGAAAACATCGTGATGCCTGCATATATCGGAGAAAAAATACAAAGATATGTGTGAAGTCAACCCGCAGTGCCAGGGTGGTTGACTATGGCCTAGTCACTCTAACTTAGGGTAGGCTCCGAGCCCCTCAGTGGGGACGTATAGTGAGATGGTGATGATGATATGGGTTTAAATACTAAAACTTTTAAACTCACGTAATACTCGAATTATTTGACATTAAAGCACATTGTTAAATGCTCATTACCGATAGATGTCTGATGTCCTCTAAGATACGTCGAGTCGCGCGTGATTTATACCAAATTAGATAAAAAGCCCAAATAACCTTCAGTATTGAGATAAGGAGAATACGTTGACCCTGTGCCGATGAGAATAAAATAAAAACTTACATCGTGCGTACGGACCTCTTGATTCGGGGAACGATAAAATTTGATATCAAGTTTTGCTACTAGATGGCATTAGTTTGTACACTGAGAACGTTTGTTGCTGACTAAATAATTAAAAAATTAAATATTGATGATATTTCTAATTAATATAGATAAGTATTTTAACTACTTTGTGTAATTTAGTACTAGAATTTTGAATTTTTAATATCAATATTTGAATTGATAAATAAGGCCACGTTTTAATACATCTAACACACTATAAACAAGTAATTTTTATATTGATGTCAAATTAAAGATTATTTCTTATCAATCAAACAATCTGTGTTTAAAAAACGTTTATAAATACCAACAATCTAATATATAAAATTATAATTTGTTTAACGACATATTAAATAAAGAATACTCACTTGTTGAAAGATATACAGATAAAAATCTTGCATTTTAATGTTAATAAACATAATATATTCAAATTCGCTAATATTAAATTAGACTATCATTATTGATGAACGTTATTTTAATAGGTTGGCAAACTTGTAAAATAATCAGTGAAGTTACTGCAATTAAGAAAAAAAGACAGAGGTATAAAATTCTCATCTATACTAATATAATAAAGCGTAAACACACACTACTTTGTGACGTAAGATGTCAGCAATTACAGCAGTGGTAGAGCCCGCTTTAATATGTTAGCACGAATGGGTCGGCTCGCCCGGTGCAATACCACGACCACACAGAAGACAGGAGTGAAGCGGGAGCAATTCCGCGTTTCGTCTGATGAGTGTGGTGCCGGAGGCCCAACTTTAGTCCCTTTCCCGTTCCACCCTTTTCTTATAAGGAAAGGATTGGATAGGAAAGTGGATTTGACGGTGGAGGAGACGCATAGGAGGGGGAAACATCCTCTTTATGTGCGTCTCCTCCTTCATCGATTTAGGGTAGGCAACGCATCTGCAATTGCGGATGTCTACGGGCAGCGGTCGCTTCGCCATTTCGGCGGATTTTGGTGGCAGCTTGCTCGTTTGCCGCCTTATTGTATAAAAAAAATAAGCATATTTTTGAATAATTATTTTTTTAATAAAAAGCCCTACTCTTACGTCACGCTTTAGGCTATATATTTTCGCGCCATTAAACTTAAGGGGTAAATATTTTGGATAAAAACTCTAATGTGGGAAAAAGACAATAAGTAGCAACTTCCTTGATGTTGGCAGCAGCCAACATCAAGGAAGCAAGATTACCAGGGTTTGTCGTCATGTCATTTTGACATTTGCAATTAATAATTTGACAAATGTAAACATTAAATAAAGTTTTTATAATTACACGCGGATGAAGCCGCACGCGAACAACTGTTTTCAAATAATTTTAATTCATAATCGAGAAACTTGAAGGTCTAACAAGCTAAGATAAATATGAAATTGATTCAATTGTACAATATCAATGCATACACTCCGCTCCCTCAATGATACGGCGGTATTTGATCATTTGTCAAATTTGCACTGCAACCCGACAATAAAACATCGAACAATCGCATTTAATCACATCAGGCCTGAACCCACTCAATGACCTTTAAGATAATCATACAATAAATAAAATTCTACACGAGTGACCGTACATCCTTAGGAATACATTAATCCAATCATCAATTACACTCGAGCCTGAAAAGAGACTTAAAAGAATTCGCACAATGCGTCGGTATCCATGACTACGCACGAAGTTGCAAATCACAAATCCGTGAAATATACATCCCTGGTCGCCACCATTTGTCATAAGCGTGAATAATCGGCCGATGCGGTGGCCTGATAAATTATTTTTGGCAGGCACTTTAAATTGTGAACTTAAGCAGCCACGGGCGGTCGATGTAAGGATGAACTTTTATTTTTCATTAATAACGTTGTAATGATATGGTCCAAATAAATAATAACCTAATCAGCTTTCGTTTGCTTCGAATACGTTTATTTTATATCATAAATTACTTTTCTATATTTATGTACGGGATCTACGATTTTTTTTATTTGATGAATTAATTTATGTGGGTTAAGTTTTTATAGAATCCTGAAGCTACTTTAGAACTATCATACTAATATTGTAAATGCGAAAGTTTAGATGAATGGATGTTTGTTAGAGTTTGTAGCCTAAACGGCTGAACGGATTTCGATGGAATTTTGGTATAGATGTAGAGGATAGTATGGAAGGACACATAGGCTACTCACTTTTGTTTTTTTTTAATTTCACGCAGACGTACTCGCGGGCGAAAGCTAGTATTTAAATAAGTTAAAACACTTTTTAGAATTAATTTAAAAATGCTAGCAAAGGAATTTCTAAAATATTTACTATCTACTCGTATATTACACAATAATGATTTTTAAGAGAAACGGGCCAAAAAGTCTTTAACAATGTTTCAAATTATGAGATACTGGCTTTCGCCCGCGGCTCCGTCCGCATGGAGTTACAAAAAAAAAACAAAAGTGAAGAGCCTATGTGTTCTTCCAGTCTATCCTCTACATCTATATCAAATTTCATAGAAATCGCCGTTTAGGCTACAAACTCTAACAAACATCCATCCATCTAAACTTTCGCATTTATAATATTAGTATGATATACAATAGATAGTGTATTTAAAGAGGTATTTGCAAGTAAAAAAAAGTTTCATTTGTATTTTACATAATTAATGAAAGGGGGGTATTAATGTACAAATTAATCAGTCTACGGGCGTTTCTCGATAAAATATATCAATTAAAATAGTTTTTATTACGACTCTGATGTAAACAGGATCTAAATGTCTAAATTTAAATATTTAAATAAGGTCTGACTTATCATGTGTAATCTGGGTTTAGACACGTTCACTGCCTCGGTTAGGTGTTTTTATTTATTGGCAACTGGAAATGTATGTAATTATTTTATTTATGAGAATTCCAGACCATGTTATGTTTGCTATAGTTTAATTAGTACAAAAATGACTAAACCCTATATAATTGTGAAATAATCATCAAGATGTTATAGCGAGCACCCGAAAGTAACATGGCTTTATATTGTTAATAATTAACCTAAGAAATCAATAGACAAATATTTAGTACTAGCTTTCGCCCGCGACTCCGTCCGCGTGGGTTTATAAAAAATAAAAGTGTGTAGCCTAAGTGCTCTTCCAGACTATCATCTACATCTATACCAAATTTCATAGAAATCCGTTCAGCCGTTTAGGCTACTCTAACAAACATCCATCCATCTAAACTTTCGCATGTATGAAGTATGATTAACATTTAAAACTTTAATATTAAACCTATTACGATAGCGATGAAAGCAAAAGACTAGAAATGAAAAGTAAAAAATGTCATAACAATCAACAAATCAGAGGCGCTGCGAGCGGTCGTTTGGCGCGAACAATAAGCGCGGTACAATTATGCGCGGCGCGGCCGGCGAGCACGCGTCTGTGTCGCTGCCCGCGCCCGCGGCAATATGGCCGCCGCGCCGCGCATCCCGTGCATACCGTATACCGGTGAGGGTCGCGACTGTACTACACATTCGATGATCGTTATACACTTTCTTCAAAAATAATCTGTTGTTCCTTACGGATGGTTTCAAGTAGTTAAAGATTAAAGGCGGTTTCCCTTGACTAAACTATCGCCCAACCACAACTGCGATTATAGATTGTCGATTGTTTCGCAACCAATTCAACTTTAGTTGCACATAGGAATCAAAGCGCGACCAAACAGTTGTGCGATAGTTTAGTCAAATTATGCTCTGTTAAAGTGACCGTGCATTTATTTTCCATTCGATATATTGGCGTCCGAAAATAATAGCGTAATCTTCAGTTAAAAAACTTTAAGACCTGCACTACTGTACTAAAATTATCTATGAACTATTCCAATATAAAACGGATTTGCAAAAGATTCAATAAATAAAAACCAATGTTTACATCATATATTAATCCCTGTCGCAGTCAAACGTGTTTAATTTAACAATTGCTAACAAATACCAGCGTTCATACAAATTATCTTATTAGTACTTTAGGTATAAAAACAATATGTTTATTGTTATTCAAATTTGAACCCTAAACGCTAGACTGAAAGTATACATTGCTGTAATTTGCAAACTTACTGGGAAATATATTCATTTTATTTGTTACTTTCCTTTTATGTCTATGGTTTGGATTTTTTTTATTAAAAAACGTAAGATAACAAAGAACATAAAAATTGTAGTCTGTTGCCGCTTCACAGAGAATATTAGTTCCGTATTTTTCCGCAATATATTTATTATACATTTCTGGTAAAAAAACGACTAAGATAATTAAACGTAGAGGCTGACAACATTTTTTTTTGTATCTCTCGTATATTATCGACTAAATAAAAATATATTAAAAGAGTAATTTTGTACCAGTTGATTGTACCAATGAAAATTACCTCCGTTCTCTCATTGATGATCAGTCATTAGTACATTTAATTGCTAAATTCGCACTTGATGTGAGCACAGAACATTACGTACCATATAAAAACCAACACATTACAATTCCAGTCATGTCTGTAATTAACTTTAATACCCTTATAAGATCGTAACAGAATCCGATCTATTCTAACACAAAGTTAGCCTGTCATGCCGCATACGACTTTTAGCTTCAAATATGCGCGCGTACAAACGCCACTTGAATACATATAAATGACTAGCGACTCCCTCCGACTTTCCATGCACATTTATTTTTTTAAACAAAATAAACTATATTCAATGTAACCTATGTCACTGTGGGCTAACGTAGCAATTTTTAATTTTTCACCAGTAGTTTTAGAGTATATTCCTCACAAACACATGGAAATACGAAACCCTCATGTTCATGTTAGACTTTACGACTCGTTTTTGCCCGTGACTTGCAGTGAATTAAAAAATCCATTAAAATAAAGCTTAAGTAATTCAGCGATAATGTAGCTTTAAGTGGAAATATAATCTTTGAAATCGGTTTAGTACTTTTAAAGTTTATTCGCCACAAACAGACGAAACGAATCTTTCCCCACTATATTATGAAACAAACGGAACCGCGTTAGATAGCTAGTTTTAATTAAAGATAATGACATGCATCAAGCGCTAGATAAGGCAACGATAGTTGACATAATAGGCTAGTTACTTGTTTTTGTTACAGCTATATTGTAATTAATGGCAAATTAAAGCACAGCCACCTTCCACGCACGCTAGTTGCTAGGGATTCTTATTAGCGCTCCTAAAGCCTTTTAAGGAGTTACAAGAACCCTGGATAATAAAGACGCCACGTGTTTGAAGTATCGCTTAGATATAAATAGTTTATAAGCCATGGTCTAATGGCTTGTTAACAAGAAGAATAGTTTAGATATAAGCCAAGATAGCCTAATGGCTTGTTAGAAACCTCCGAAAAAATTGATTGTTGCTTGAATTGTAAATTACTATAGCCAGAAGTTTGTTCAACTACAAAACTAAGTAACGCTAATCATTTCTCCAGGAAAAGTGGTGATTGCTTGTGAAATAACCCAGATCAGATAACTTCTAGATTACTATTGTACACATTATTTAAAAAAATAAAATAATTATAAAGACACTAGACGCTAAATCAAACATTCCTTCCCAACAAAGTACACACAAAACGTTTATCCTTCGTTCAATAGTGCCGCGATAATTACAACATATTTTAGTCTCAAAATAATTTCCAATAGAACTTTGGTTCAACACCGGGTAACGGTAATGTTCTACACAATTAATCTTGCCACAATCGCCCACTTAGGGTCGATCTCGACGTGTGACGTCAATTGCCCTGTCAGTCAGCATTGACGGCCCGGCCGGCTGGATTAATGAATTTAGCTTTGCTTACAGCTATCTTAAGTGGCTTGGATCATATTTCAACTACTTGAGATCCATTTGGCTTAAGTCTGAAGTTTTCATTTCTTACAAAAACATCAGTGTCTACAAGCAAGATGTATCAATGAGGCCTACCAATAGTCCAATCTTTTCTAATATTTTATAGAAAAATTTAATAATTAATACAAGGTTAATAGACCAAGGAAAGTATGGATGGATTGTGTGAAGTTATACAAAATATAGAAGGAAGTGTATTCAAGTATGATGGCGGATATTGACATATGAAATAAAAGCACACTGTGTCGACACTATCAAGGGAAAAGTGCAAAAAGTTAGCTATGCTATCAAATTATTATTTTAAAAGTTATTAATCAAAAATTATTAGTATTTACAAATCATTTAAAAATGTAACTTAAAGTTATCTTAAATCCCTTAAATTTAAAAGCTCGCTTTTCACCTGTTAAGCTCATCAAGACAGCGGAGTATTAAGGGTAATTTGTGGCAATTAAACTATTGTAAATGCTGGATTGGGCACACGAATCTATTGATACGTCGTAACACTACGGGGATAACGAATTGCTAATAACGAATAGTTAAACCGGGTTTGATGTGGCCGGCTTGGTTAAGACGGAGATTGTTAATTGAATCTCAACTTTGATCACACAACTTTTGAAAATATGAATTAAAAATAATACTTAGAACCATAATTATCTAAAAATAAGGATTGTGTAATTCCTAAGTGATCTTATATTTGTAATTACACATTTTTTAAAAACTTTAAAACGAAAAATTTCATTCCTTCAATAAGAGTATCTATTATATACTCAAATGGAAAAATAATTAACCCAAATAATTGTTAAATAGTAGAAATAAAGAAAAATAACGAAAAAGAAATAACAAAAAAAAAAGAAATAGCAATAAATAATCTAACAAGCTGCTCATAACTATAGGAATTTAACAGAAACTAATCACATTAAACGAATATACGATTGATTGAAATAAATTATAAAACACAAAATAAATTTAACTCCCACCTTCGCCTTAAATGTAATTTAAATCAAAATCAATTTTGGTTGTAAATGAAATGAACCGATCCGACTTACCGTTACTCTGATTGCAGGCAATTTGGTTGTTCCTATTCCCATGAACGTACTTCGTAATATTTAAAATATTTACCTAAACGGCGGAACGAAATCGTTAATATTTTATTTGTTTTATCCACTTGTCTATGTAATTACAATTCATATAATCATACCAATTAAATGAACGAAAGCCTTTTTTACATACACAAATTTACCTGTAAATAAGTATTAAAGACCGAATACTGGAACGACGAATAAATAACATCTTAGATGCTTAAGCTCCAAATTCCTTGCAAATTTCTACGTTTATCAGATACTAGCTTTCGCCCGCGACTCCGTCCGCGTGGAATTAAAAAAACAAAAGCAAGTAGCCTATGTGTTCTTCCAGACTATCCTCTCCATCCATGCCAAATTACATCGAGATCCGTTCAGCCGTTTAGGCTACAAACTCTAACATACATCCATCTATCCATCCATCCATCTATCCATCCATCCATCTAAACTTTCGCATTTATAATATTAGTAAGATTTTAGATTTTCTTTTGAACATTCAGCCGTTTAACACTACGCGAAGAATATGAATCCAATGACTTTTAAATCAGTGAAAGTCTATGCTACATAGCTTTAAATTATTAAGCATTCTTGTTTCGTCTACTTCATATAGGTAATAACAAAACAAATATCTCTTCTGTCTAGCTTAGCTACTCTTTAGAAATGTTAATAAACACTTTCTTTACGCCCTCAAAGTATTACTTTTTTATACAATGTGGTGGCGAACGAGCAAGCGGCCACCTAAATCCGCCGAAATGGCGAAGCGACCGCTGCCCATAGACTTCTGCAATTGCAGATGCGTTACCTACCCTAAATCGACGGACGAGGAGACGCATATAAAGAGGATATTTCCCCTTCCTATGCGTCTCCTCCACCGTCAAATCCACTTTCCCATCCAATCCTTTCCTTATAAGAAAAGGGTGGAACGGGATAGGGACTAAAATTGGGCCTCCGGCACCACACTCATCAGATGAAACGCGGTATTGCTTCCACTTCACGTCAGTCTTCTGTGTGGTCGTGGTAGTGCACCGGGCGTGCCTTTTTGTCTTGAGTCTTGAGTTGAGCTTACTGTCTTTTGTTTGTAATAAAAACAGAAAATTTAAGGTAATAAAAAACCTTGAACAACATAAAAATAAACTATAATTAAAATTTATCTCACTATAAACGTATCTCAACGTCGGTTAAAAATAAATTTTCACTCACTTAATTGAAAAATCAGTTTAAAATGACTTATACGTAGCGATATCGAGACTTAAATGGTTAAGTTTAAGACTATAAAAGTCAAGTTTTTACTTAACAACCACATTAACACCGATGGGGATGGTAATAACATTAAAAAGATGCAAATCTTTCACCTTGGATAACTTCGCTACTTCTGTTGCCATCACACAATGACATTTCTTTATTACTATTTATGGCATACATCAATGTTGAACATCATTAAATATGTGATACGTTATAACGACTTCCTATTCCATTTGCATATTTTATAGCTATTTAAATTAAGTTGAAACTTAAGTACAAATAAAGACACTCCTATATCGATAGCATAAGGGTTCACTTCCATAAAATATAACACGAAATAAGACAGTTTCAGTATTTGATAGTTATGTTGTAACAAGTTCAAACGTTGTTGAAAACATTGCAGCTTAATCCAACTCCGTGACAGTAAACTGTCGTAATCATGTGATTATTTTGTAACAAAAAACATTTACCGTCACGCAATACTCGAATTAAATATAAAATACACAACACTTGGGCCCCTCAACCAGTTGCACCTTAATTGAGGTATCCAGTTGTTTTTTTATATTTCACAATCATTGTCACAATTTCAAAGAAAGGAATAATACTATAAATCGCTTACAATTGTTTTAATCTTCAAAATAATTTCGTAGATATGTAAGTTATTTTAAGTAATAAATGTTAAACAAAAAAAAATCAGTGCACAAAAAGTTACTTTTCAAGGTGACCCACAACCCTAATTATTGACATTAGACACTTAAATTACAAAATGATTACATTCGCGTTGCGTTTTCCAGTAACCGTTTTAGCTTTTTTTATCGCAATAAAGTGATCGGCCGTCGATATTGTGGGCGTGGATTTGTATTTTGATATGAAATTATCTTATATTGAATCTCTAAGTTTAATGTCTGCTATAGTTTTTATTTGATGCTATCGAGACTAATCGATGTTACCAGTTAAGAATTTTTTAAATTAACTTTCAATTTTATTTTATATCAATACTACTATGATAATTTTCCTCCCCTCCAGTTATTCAATACAACTTCCACTTTCATACATTAAAGTGGATGCAAATTCAATTTGAAGGAGAAAGCGTTTGACAAATATCAACTAACTTTATTAATGTTTACAGTACTTGGTATAGGTTTTCCTTGTCATATGATATATACATCCCTCTCCGATTCTTAAGAGGAACAGAGACAGCTATAATAAACGTCACGGCAACAGACTCGACCACTCAATAGCTGTCAAGTATTAACTCACGTACGAATGAAAACCACCATATTTGAGTAAACGCGTTTGTTCACAATACTAAAGACAAAGTAATATATTTATAACTCTAGTTTTTGTGGGAATTAAAAAGTCATAAATATACCTTATATTAGTAATTAAGGGAGCTTTCAAATGATTAAAGAATTTTTGCTATCAGTCAAGTAGTTTTTGAGTTTATTCGGTACTAGCTGTTGCTCGTGACTTCGCCCGCGTGATATTAAAAAATAAAGCCTATGTTACTCATTGATAATGCAGCTTTTTAATGGTGAAAGAATTTTTGAAAACGACCCAGTAGTTTTTGAGTTATTTCAATACAATCAAAAATATAAAAATACAAATCTTTCCTTTTAAAAATACTCGTATGTAACGCTCTGTGTGTATCTAATCTATGCGATTCGTTTGTAGGGTTTTTTCGTCGGGTCATTATCCATCCTGTTCCCGTGAGCCGGCCGCGTAATGATATGAAGCCAAATTATAAGGCATAGGATTTTGGAAGCCCATTAACATACCTAGCTGCGTAATTCGTGTATCATTTGGTTGTTTCGTGAAATAATAGAGGTTGGTTAGGTGCGCCTTTTCGTCATTATTTGTCTCTGTTGTTACAAAACCGTGAAGCGGAAAATATTTTGTGTAATGAATTCGTTAGTACACATTCAATGTAAAAATATATTTTGTATGACTTTCATGAAAAATTGGAAAAAATGGAAAAATTGAGAAGCA
>LD688971.1:7241871-7263421 GCA_003118335.3 Papilio memnon | reverse complement strand
CGGTAAGACATCGATATATTATGGTAAGTAAATTTTAATAATGCATAAGACATATATTTCATATTCAATTCAATGTCTTCAGAATTTGAAATTGATCAACCGAAGATTCGGGTATCGAAACTTTTATTATAAACTAGCTTTACCTGCGACTCCGTCCGCGTGGAATTAAAAAAGTCAAAAAAGAGTACCCTATGTGTTTTTCCAGACTATTTTCTACGTGTATGCCAAATTTCATCGAGATCCGTTCAGCCGTTTAGGCTACAAACTCTAACAAACATTCATCCATCTAAACTTTAGCATTTATATTATTACTAAGATGTACAGTTTATGCAATATTGCAAATATAAAAACCCTTATAATATAGATTTCTACGCATTTAATATCAAAATGTAAAGATAATTGAACTTAGATATAATTAAAAGAGGTCAAAATGATGAATTAAAAATAAAAACTTAATGAAACATAAAACACATTCATGTCAAGAGACCGGATGCCTTATTAATGCAAAAAATATGCGATATCATTACGATTTAAAAGCGAAACAGTAAAAATGTCCGAAAAATAGTAATTAAGATGAGGAGCAGTTGTTATTGCACCAAATTAGTGTCTCGAGGTCAGCGGCCCTGTCCGGTGGCTGATTTTATAATGCTTTTTAAAAGACAAGAGTATTATGATACTTGAATTCGTTTTATCCACGGCCGGCGAGAGACCGACGAAGCAATTCAAACGATAAGCCTCGCCGATCAGAATAAAACCGTAATATCGAGGACCGAATTAATTTAATGTCGCGCTTATGGCTGCCAACCACAAGCTATTAAATTCCTAGTATTATGTGTAAAAATTTATATATTCTAGTGTTTAAGTTTTACTATATTTACTACTAGCTTTCGCCCGCGACTCCGTCCGCGTGGAATTTAAAAAAAAAAAAACAAAAGTAAGTAGCCTATGTGTTCTCCCAGACTACGTTCTACGTCTATGCCAAATTTCATCCAGATCCGTTCAGCCGTTTAGGCTACAAACTCTAACAAACATCCATCCATTCATCCATCCATCCAAACTTTCGCATTTATGATATTAGTAAGAAGTAAGACTAGTTTCGTAATAAAGATTCGATCAAATTTAGACGATAGTCTAACTTTTTTGTTCAGTTTTTAGTTAAACCAACTCTTTAGGTATCTGTCTGCATTTGATCAAATGATTTTTTTTTCTTACGACTAGTATATCGAGTTATTTTATCGTAAATTAAAAAAAATCGCATTTGTATAAGTACGATTTTATTTTATTGTAGTCGCATAGTTTCCGAATGAAAAGCGAAGCAGTAATAAATTCCCCTGTCTAGAACATCGCGTCTGTTGCCGTATCAGTTGAATTCTAAGTTCTTTCTCGAACCCTGCCCTCTAAACATTCTCGCGATATCGTCCTAATAACATGTAATAACTATAAAATTATTCCAATACAAAACTACTTGGCGAAAGGCAGACGATATCACGTACGCCCTGAATCTTAATCACGTTAACTTGTTTATGCAAATTCATCTCTAACATACAATTATACGGTTGAAATTCATATGAAGGTTATTGGATAACATTCAGTTTTAAGTGCATGACAAATTGAACTTTATTTATAATAGTTTTAAAGGACACAATCTATTTGAAATTGTGAGATGCAGTATCACATTTCGTTCTCACTTCGTCAGGTGTCGCTAGCGGCGTCGCTTTGTTTTGTTCGCTTTTGTTCTACGGAGTGTGAACTCAATAAAAAACTTAAAAAGGAAGCGAGCGGCGTTCAGAATAGGGGTGTTTATGAAGGAAAAAAAGAGCAGATTTATGAAAAGGTACGAATGTTTGCTCTTCAGTTTATTCGTAGCTTTTATTTTTAAAGCTTTTGTCTGCCTTTGATGTGTTGCGTGGCGGATTCTATTGTAGATATTCGCCCTTCGCGAAAGCTCCGATCACATTCAAATCGGTTTTTTGGATTACACAAGGAGAAAGAAAAAAAATGTTAGGGTCACATAAAACTTACCAGCTTCCATATCGAAGTTTTAAAGAATAATCATATCATATTTTTTTTGGACTATTGTTTATTCGTAAAGGTAAAACATACAGGAAACATAACTATCAAGGAACGAAAATACTAAACCTACAGGAGAAATTTCAAGGTCACTCTTCCCACCTTTTCCTTAGTAAATAAATAGTTTGAGAAAACTTAACTAAATAACTGCAGTACTCAATTACTCCGTGGTACACAAACCTTTTTAAAGCTTATAACTACATTACAGCCCGACCTTTATCAGTAACAGGACTCAATCGATCATTATAGTTATCAGCGCATAATGTCATCCGATGGCACGGTGATAACACCATGTTAAATACAATACATTGTGACATTTACCACTTTGGGCATTGAGGGACTCACGGTACGGTTAGCAAACGTGCTTCACACTATCTCTCAACTACGTACAACAAAACAAAAAAGAATCTAATTACCAAACTACGAAAGAGTAGGGTCTGCAGAAAAAATCCTAAATTAGTAAACGTAAAAAGAATTACTTACTCTACACATACGGAAGCTAAAGTAAGTTAACATTGAAAATAGAAATGTTATGTTAAATATTCAAGAAATGCGGTGATTGCGAGCAAATTTTATAACCTCTGAAAGGATTTCTATAGATGAAGAAACTAAAAAATGTCTCGTGAATTCCAAGCGTAACACCCTAAAATCAGAAAAACATTATTGTTGTAATCTAGTTTAATTTATTATATAATTATTACAATTTTAAAACTGTACCTGCTGACGCTACAACTGGTCTACGACTTTTAATCCAAATCCCTTGTAAGTATTTCAACACGCTCCTCCGGCCTCGTCAAACGAGTGGGACTTAGCCTATCTCTATCTATCATTACCATATCAAACGAGAAAAAAGAGAGACAAATGATCGCTCCGGCACCGTGTTGAATGGAATAAATGATTTTCTTTTGTGCACCGATCCGACACAGAAACACACGATGTGAATATTTGGAAAAAAAAATATTAGTTAGCTTTTTTTGTGTTTTTTTTTTTAGATTTTTAAGCGTAGGAACACCGCGAGATAGCATTGATCAATCATCTATTACATGTTGATTTAAAAATATATAAATTCTAACCTTATCTGAACACTTATGTAGTATTTCATTTATCTTTTCGTGTTGCCGTTGAGTTATGTATTTCTTACCTGTGTAAAGAAACTTGATTTCTGATACTCCTCAAGAATTTTATTGAACTTACCTGAAATTAAAATAACAAATATAATTTAGAATAACAGTTTATTGTCGTGGACTTACGAGCCGACTGCCTTTGTCTTTAAATAAATTAAAAAGTTACATTTGACATTTGAGTTTACGTAATAAATGCGAGTTAGGTGTGCATAGTTCAGAACTGTACCCAATGTACGTAGATGCAAAGTGAGCGCTCACTGGAAACCAGCCTCCCTAGTTGTTTTATCTCAAACCAGTCTTTGATTGGCCAATAAACGGATTCCGTAATAGCACTAAGAGGGTCTACACTAGCCAAGAACACTGAGCATGCTCCTATTGAGGCGATTTTCATAAATCGAATCACAGAGTAAGTAGCGATAGAGTGATTTGTCTACAAGCATTAATGTAACTTTGCTACAAATACTTCAAACATTCAGTTACTCTTTAATATTTACTCAATAAATAAAACAATAAAAAAAACTGATTTACGTCATAATTATCTTTACATACATTTGATTCTTTTACCAATCTAAATATCTGACCAAAGAGTCTATTTTTACGGCATGTAACACACGGAGTAATTTAAAACAGCCAGCTTTCACTAGACAAGGAGGCTGTATGTACTTCACCCGATTAACGGGCCCATAAAGAAGGTAAGACAGACTAGCTCATTGAAAATTCTAATAGGTTTTTTGTTCGATACAATTGCTTCATTAGTCACGCCAACAGAACACAGTGTAGCTAAACAATAGAGCTATCAATAGGTAAGAAATAAGCAGCGTTTGTATTCCTTATGCATCTTTGACTTATCGAGAACATCTATTAAGCATAGTTGTCTCTGTAGCATACATTATCTATGTCATACAATGTTATAAAACTAAGTAATACGTACAATTGTAAAGACGTATGGAATTAATTCGATATCGTGTAATATGACATTCTTTTCGAAGAAAATCTTCACGCCGGTGAACGACAGTATAAAACGAACTCTATGTGTAAAGACTGAGGGTACAAAATTAAATATAGTTAAGATGCGATATAAATTACACGCGATCTAAGCAACCTCGGGAATGTAGAATTTCATCCAGGTTTTTGCGATATCCGATAAAGCCGTTTAGTTCTCAAGATTTCATTGTTATGTATTAATCGTGGAATAGCGATTTAAGTTGTCGGTCTTACTACATTTTTATTTGAATGAAAGTGAGGTCATTATGAAACAAATAGCTTTCGCCCGCGACTCCGTCCGCGTGGAATTAAAAAAAAAGTGCTTAGCCTATGTGTTCATCCCGGCTATCCTCTACATCTACACCAAATTTCATCGAAATCTGTTCAGCTGTTTAGGCTACAAACTCTAACAAACATCCATTCATCCATCCATCTAAACTTTCGCATTTATAATAATAGTATGATGATGTCATTTTAATTTAACATACAGATGTATGTGTCTGGTGGAATATTGTATCTTCACAATATAATTTTTTACCTTTTGACAACATTTTCATATCTAACATAAATGTTCTCAATATATAATTTAGGAAACATTTAAGTTAATTTCATAATTTGTAGTTCAACAAGACATTATAACACTGTTTGTGTAATAATATTTACTTTAGTTGTTACATTACAATCTATTAATTTATCTCTTAATCAAGACGAAATGATGTAACTTAAATTGCACTTTAAGTCTGGCACTTAAATATAAAACGAAATGAATTTGAAAGCGTTTGCAATAAAATTGGACAACTTCATCATCCTAAGTAGTTGTGTAGGAATAAGACAAATATCTCGAGATCGCGTGTCGTTATCGTGTCGTCAGTACTAAACGTTCGGCATTTCTGTGAAGACGTGTCGGTAAAAACTACGCCAAGCGTGCTTCGCGCGTCCAATCCTATTCCAAACAAATCGCCTTTATCACAAAGGGTTAAGGTTTATAATCGAATCTATATGAAATCAAAGTTATTAGACTCTTGTAAGAATGCAAGGCGCATTCGGGATGTGCGTTTTTCAATTATTCCGAATCGCGCGAAATGCTCAGCCGTCGTTTTGCCTTTGGTTTTTGGGCAGGTGCTGCTCGATAATAACGCTGTAGATTTTAATTTAACGACGCCTGTAAATTGCATCATTTCCATCTATTCTATGCAAGTGAATCTATCTAAGATTATTATTGCTAATGTTTAAATAGATGGATGTTAGAATTTGTAGCCTATATTGCTATACTCTTCTCAATAAAATTTGGTATACATGTAGAGAATAGTCTAATAGAACAAAGGAACAGGCTACATAATTGTTTTTTTTTTTCAATTCCACGCGGATGGAGTGGCGGGCAAAAGATATCTTAACTTTGAACCTATAGACTTCCATAATTTATTACATTAAGGGCATGTCCCACCAAATTGTAAATTGTCTGATATCAATCCAAGTATCGGATTTTGTTCCCTTATCGGACAGTGACGTCATTTTAAGCTATCTGAGCCTCTATCAGCCAGTAGTGGGACAGGCCCTAAGTGTTGTTGAGTTGGTAAATGATGAGGTTTCTTTAACTTTAAAATGAAAAATTTAGCATATTACTAGAAATAATATCCAACGTTAGATCATCAACCCTTGCCAAAGATAGTCTGCACAGTATGTGCTGCTTCCGTACATCTCTATAAGTAGTCATATCTGAATTCACTCCCTTCTCATATCCTCTTTCACACATCCATACTTTCTTCGGTCTTCCTCTACCGTTGTAGCCATCCAATTTAGATAATAGGAAAACAACCAAGCCAGTACCCAGTAGCATTAGACATAGAACATCGTCACTAGCGAATGAGCAATGGCACCTTGAACATGTTATTAGAGGTCGTTTACATAAATTATATACGAAATTAAAACAAAAAGGCCGAGCGCCAATACGAGACCAGACGTAGGTCAATGAACCGCTACCGATAGAAACGCATAAATGCTTCCAATCGATAAAAAAACTAGTTTCTGATCATAGATGGGATCTTAGTCTAGATATAAATTAAAAATTAGACCAAAAGAATCGAACGATTCACTGAAATTTGTGATAACAGATAGAAATTTTAAAAAAAGTTATCTTAATTCTAATGAATGTATTTAATACTCTATACATTTCTTTGTTATTAATAAACTAGCTGTTGCTCGCGACTTCGCCAGCGTGATATGAAAAAATATAGCCTATGTTACTCACAGATAAATTACCTTTCTAACGGTGAAGGAATTTTTAATATCGGCCCAGTAGTTTATGAGTTATTTCAATACATACAAAGATACAAATCTTTCCTCTTGATAATATTAAGTATAGACTAGCTGTTCCCAATCGCCTTCATCCGCACGATATTTTAAAAAATGTTATTGTTTACATTCCGTAAAATTCATTTACAAATGCTTATTTGACAATGAAGGCCTTTACCATTGGCTAATAATCACCGTTACCATGACAATCTTGCTTCTTTGTTGATATAAAAATGAGCGATCGATTAGTAAAAGACCTAAATTAAAAATTACCACAGATAGCGCTAATTACAATGACCTTGAACAGATGTTGAGAAGACTTTGTGGTTAACTACGCTATGACGTCATAATTAGCTATACCAAATACTAAAACAAATGAAGTTTTCTCACATTGACACTAAGCCGCACACCTTTGACTAAACTATCGCACAATAGTTGTGCGATTGTCGATTGTTTCGCAGCCCATTCCACTGTTTAGTTGCACAACTAAAAATCGAGTAGTGTGCGCACCTCCATATAATCTCTTAGGAATCAAAGCGAGACTAAGCAACTGTGCGCACGCTGTAACTCCTCAATTTATTTCTACTAAATGTTTGTACTCGATAATTCATGCTTCAACTTCAAATTTCATCATCCTCTCCAAAACTTTCAAAGCTTTCCTTATCATATATATACCATAAATATTGAAATATACCTAATTAATATTCAAACACAGATACAGTAGCGACCTTATTTAAAAAAGTGGCCGCACGCAATGCATTTCTATGAAAAAGTAATCAATAATGAGAAGGTATAAATCGAGGTTGATATAACCCAGTATTAGCATACGTTATGAAAAGAGCACAAATTCCGAGAAACTTTGATAAGATACTTTGGATGTGTTAATAAGTCTGACATATTTATGGACTTACTCCATATCTTTTTTGTCATAATATTGAATGTTTGGAAATGTAAAATATAAATCGACTAGCTCTCGCCGTCGACTCTATTTTTATGTAACACTAGCTTTTGCCCGCGACTCCGTCCGCGTGAAATAAATAGAGTAAGTAGCCTATGTGTTCTTCTAGACTATGTTGTACATCTATGCTAAATTTCATCTAGATATGTTCCGCCGTTTAGACTACAAAGTCTAACAAACATTCATCCATCTAAACTTTCGCATTTATATTAGTAAGATATGATTTGATTTTAATCTATAATCGAATGTCGTTTTAAATTTCAACCACATCTATTAAGCAAAAAAAATCAACAAGAAAGAGAAAGAACAAATAGTACATTGTTTTTATGATATTACAAACCGAGAATGCGTGCAATATACCAATAAAAAGAAAATGCCTTTGAAAAGGGTAACATTTGACACAGTAACATGGCAAGACGCGCGGCCGCTGAGCTCCGGCGATAGCGAGAAATAATGCGCCGGCGCAACGTGTGGACATACCGCGTGTCGTGTTGAACTAAGAATGTACAGAACTGGCATAATGTCTTCATTTAGAACACTAAAAAATGTAATCTTCTTGAAAGTTCTATTTTAGAAAATAAACTGTTGCTCGCGACTTCGATCATGTTAAATTAAAACATAATAAAAAATATAGCCTATTATACTCAATGATAACGTAGCTTTCTAATGGTGAACGAATTTTAGAAATCCGACCTGTAGTTTTTGAGTTATTTTATTGCATACAAAAATACAAATCTTTCCTCTTTATAATATTAGTATATATTGCAACACTTTATCTAGTTCAATATTTTAAACTGTAATCCTGTTTAAGCTAATACTGTGCAGAAAACTAATGTTAAATTCAACATATTAAAAAAAATACTCGAGTTATTTTTTAAATGTCATTTAATTTCTATGTAAATGAAATGCAATCAAAACATATACGGGTATTAATTCTTTCAAATGTCCCAGTAGTGTGAACAATATTTCACTTTGAGTTGCGTAATCAGAATAACACACGCCACGAGCCGCGCTCGGCATGCAAGTGAGACTGATTCAAATGTCACACTAGATGGAGTTTTATTACACCCTACATATGGTAAAGTGAGATTAGAAACTCGTAAACTTATTTACACATCCCTTATTATTATCGAATATTTTATTTCACTTTCAGTAGTCAAATAATAACTTCACTTTCTTCTTTCTTCTGTTATTTATGTTACATTATTTACAACAAAAACTATTTTTTCTCAGACCTATTTAAAGGTATTAATGACAATGACTCTAAATGTTTAATAGACAACTACAATTGCTTTTTAGATGTTATTGAAATAAAATAAATAGCACATTACTGTTTTAAACATATTTTATATCTATCAACACACGATTTAGAGTGTAACAAAACATATTTATTGTAATAACCTGAAACAAAAGATGTTTATCGACGCCTGTCTACATCTTAATAGCTCTGTGGGCCCATCCACACGGCCGTGGCAATGTAAAATGTGACCGTGGGCGTCCAAATAACAAGGTTTTGTCCTCTAAACGACAACTATTGTAACTATATCGCAATATCAGATGAGATCTGTGTGTCTCTGCATCTGCCGAAGATCAGCCGAGGGTGTTAGCTACACACGTACAGAGCGGTTGAACAACATTCGCTACATTAGATACACTAACTTTACTTGGTTCTATTTCTTCAACGTTACTAAAAGTCATCTATTACATGATTACCTTATCTGTTAGCTAAGATTTTGTGTTTGATAATTAAAATTTATGGACCACAATCTGTATTTGATTTTTTTTTTCTATTAAAATTATATTACGTGTCTAAACTTTTATTACGAAATATTAAAAATACTGACTGCCATTTTGATATATCACTAATAATACTCACGTTTGAATATTGTGCTATAAAAAATGCATATTCTTTAGTTGAATAAGTGTTTAAAGATTCGAAGGCAATTACCGTGTGTCAGATGTATTAGGGTTGAAAGGAACAGTCTTCGCACATGTAACGCATTTAAATCCTTATTTAATGTCTGTTTTGTAGAGTTCTGTTGGTACTTTCGCGTCCTGTGCTATTATAGCTTAAGCTGGATTTTATCTGCTTTGTGGAAAATAAACAAGGAATACTTTCAACTCCGAAACATAACACAATAGGGAACCATTCGCTAAGATGGCTTGCAATAAACCCATAATGGTCACACAATCTGTTTTTTATTACTTGGAACGAAGTTAAAGCTCTGATCTATGAATGAGCTAGTAAAATATAAGAAAATACGTCTTGAATCGTATAACACAGGCTATGTCAGAAGGATATTTAAAATGAACTTTACGAAATTCCTAAAAGAAAACTATGTTTGGAAGAGACCTTAGAACTACGTAATTAAATGAACATTGTAATATTTAAAATAATGTCCAATAAAAACACATTTCAATTTCAACTGAAATCGATCCTTGGGGTTAATTGACGAATTAAATTTGTATCGAAAAATGGCGAGACGGGTGTCAATTTCGAGATCTGTCGATCGCCGTGTATCGTGGGAAACGTGGCCATTGGTCCGAGTGATCGGGTCGGCGGACGTCAAATGACAAGCAACAGGTTCCCTCCAATCCCAACCGAGGTGTCGGTGTGCACGCGCCTCACTTCCCTTCCCGTACCCCCTTGCCCTTTACCCCATGTCCTGCATTACAGCCTACTTTTGAATTATGCGAGCCCACAGCGAACTAACAAGGTCCTTTCTATACCGATGTTGTTAGATCGAAGAAGCGACCATATAAATCGACATTTCAAAACTTGTACACAAGATAAAATAGTGTTATTGATATCTGAGCGGCCCTTGTCAAGTACCAAGATGTATAAACTCTTCTACAACTGTATTATAGCTCTTTCATAAAGTCGCTGCATGTCTTTTGAAAACTAAACCATAAAATAATATACAAGTTTTAATTGAATAAAGAATAAGAAGGGAATCTAATATCGTAAAGATTTTTTCATATTAATTTTAATAAAAATTTTAACATCGGCTACTGGATGTTTTTCTCATAAAAATTATAAATAATATTGGACATTTTAAATTAAATTTTGTAGTTAATACTATAATTAATATTTGCTAAGCTTAAATAATGCAGCATTGCGACCTTTGCAGCAAATAAATTCTCTGAGCTGTAAAAATTTATGAAAAACACAACCTTAAAATAATAACCATAACTAACAATCCGACACGAATTAAAAAAGCTAAAAACCAGTTTACCTTATCAATTAAGATAAAGTGTACTAAAAGTATTTTATGCTACATTTCTGGTGGTTTCGATTAAAGACGAACCCCTCGTAATTCCTATATAATATTACGGCAGTTAATTCGCGGCTTCATTGAACTTAACTTAAAATATATCACTTATGTTAAGCGTAAATTTCATTTATATTGCAAATCTTTTATTGCCGTCCTAAATGCATCACGAACTGACGCGTCTTATACCTAAGCATCCATTAGTATCGATAAAATTAAATATAATCTTTATTGACTGTACTAACGAAATTGTATCAGTAATTTTCATGATATCGCCTTTTTATCTGCATAATTAAAAACTTAATGACTATAATTGTATACTGTTAATTAAAACCGAAATCCTTTGTACCTGCATTTTTAATTGTGACAACATTTCTGTATCACAAACAAGTGAAACTTTTTACTACCATAACATTGAATGTCATGAGAAGGGATGAATCGCATGAAACAAGAAGGACGTTAGTTATGAATGTGGAGGTACACTGGTAGAGGTAGACCTAGAAAGAGATGGACGGATTGCGTGAAAGGTGACATGATCAAGAAGGGAGTGATGACTGAGATGACGGATGACAGAGTTATTTGAAGGACGAAAACGCAGTGCGCCGATACTACGGGAGTAGGATAAGGAGATGATGAACCTTATCAATAACACTCCAACTCATGATTTCTCATATATATCTATTACCTTTCTTATCTAAAACGCCCCACATCCTACCACCTTGATAAGGCCAATAGTTTCGTTAGAAAAATACCACCCTATAAATGGTCTCAAACTTTAGTAAAGTTCACTTAGTATGTGGCACATCAATTCTCAAATATTTTCTCGTTATTGACATACTATAAGAGTGGCTGCCGGATACTGAACAGAATCTTAACACTTCGCTAGATATCAATATTTTAATGGAATTTGGAATTTAAGAACCTGCTACATTTAAAATATTGTTTCAGTATTCGGCCGTGGTTACTTTCGTATTATCTTGACAATGTAACTGATTTTAGTTTTATTTTGAATAATGTTGTATTTAAGAGTTAAGTCGACACTTTAGGGCTTTACCCTTTGAAGACAGGAAGCGTCTAGAAATCATCTCGTTTATGCTAACTCTACATGCGCCTTTGTCGACGCCGGCTGACTAACAATAACCCTTAACTCACTCCGTAGTTGTGCCGTTAGTAATAAAGTTTTACCATCGTTTTAACGGCGACGCATAGCGAAGTTAAATTTTACCCTTTTGAATACCCACTGAGCAACGCTGTAATGGCAACCTTTGTCTCACCAACAAAAGTGATGCTAGCAAGTGAAATAGCGTCCTCTTTTACTCGTTTCTATGAAACAGAAAATTGATTATCTGCTAAAAGAATTATTACATTTTAACGTTCGTAGTACCTTGTATTTTTACTTACAATGTCGCGTTCAAATTGCGATGGACGTTCGCTTTATTGTCTTCTTATTATCAATACATAACAACATATTTCGTTTCAAATAAATACTTTGTGAAATCCACAACATAGTATCTCAGATTAAATATAATACCTCTTTGGAAAATTACATGCATTGTGTATATCTTATTGTAACCTACTACAGTTTAAACTTCTTAATAATTTTTGTGTGTTAGTAAGGAAATTAGGGGATTCTTGGTGTTTCTTACTTCAAATAAAATGACGTGTAACATTTCTCTAATAAATTATAATATGTTTATATAATTTCAATTGAATCTATCAAGTCTAGGAGCCAGATGTCAATTATCTAAGTCAGTTCGCATTCAAACATTTTCAATGCTCATATCGTAGTTATAAATTTCATTACATGTCGAAACTGAGAGTCTCGCCAACTTTAATGCTTTCGTATTTCCACGTTTATTTGGTATTGCCAATTAGTATGATCATAAAGTCGACTGCGCCATTACGGGAGGTCCTTTATATTGGATAACGTACGTCGACAGATCGCACCGCGCACCCTGTTTTTTCTTAATTAAATGGCGATGAAAATACTCCAAATATCCGAGAGTGATAAACATTATAGAATATTTTACTTCATTTGTAGGTTACGTATTATATATTAATAGAAAATTTAAAAATTGACAGTAATTTTTTTTATAATATTATTTGTACAGTATTATAATAATCACATTGTTGCCTAAAATTCATTTCTCTATTACATGTAATTATATTTATAAAATTAAAGATAAATTGTTCGTCGAAATTTCTTGCCGTATGTTCTAATCGATATCAAATAATCGTCGATTGTTTCGAGGTCATTTTGGAAATTCAATGCGTATATTATTTGCGTCAAAGATCTTCAATATTTTCGATTAGTATACTGATTTTGGTTGCTTTAATGAGGGTACGTTACATGCAAACATTACCAACTACTGTTTTAACTGTTTGGTTTTTAAATTCAGGTAATTAGTATTGAGGTTTTGATAACGGAACATATGAAAATCCAAATAAATTGGAGAGCAAATTACGTAATGTAGTAATAAGATTTTTTTTTAAATTTCGTTTAATGTATAGTAAATTCATTAAAATTAATGTCAAACAACGATGTAAGGGAACTACGGAACATACGGAACACAACATTAGCAACCTCGTATGTTTCAAAGCATTTACGGCAGAATACTGAAACGACATTTAAGTATATAAAAACATCTTATGATAAGGCCGCGGCCTCGCAAATTTCATTAAAGTCTAGATTTTTGTCATTGTAAGCGGCGCTCACTAAGCAATGTTTAATATTCTTTTCAGTATGCAGCCCATAAACTGAAAAAGCTCATGTAATAATATTGACGTGCAGAAAACAAACACAAGCACAAAACTTAATACTTTTAACAATGAATTCATTGTTAGTTTAAATTTCAAAGAAAATAATCAATATTGGTACTTACATTGAAAAATATAAAAAGTTTCTCTCGAAGTTAAATGCAGATAAAAATTTTACGTTGAAAGTAAAACATCGGTTAAAACAAAGATAAATCTAAGACAATAGACAATTTTACAATTAGTTGGATATAATATTTATGTCTAGAAAACAAAAGTATTGGTTTTGTATAATATATTCGAAAGATAACTTATGTTCGGGGAAAAAATGTTTTACAAAACAATACTAAATTAGTGAATCGCCTCCAGTGGAAGTTAGTTCGGTTTAGTCATCAGCTATTTGAGATTTTTTTCTAATCTTTTAGTTACTTTTTTAAACTTCTGTACCAGGAATAAGCAATGACAATATACAGCACACGGAAAAATAACCGATAAGACCGCGAGCACACCTGAAACTAAACTATCGCGCAACTGTTTTGTCTCGCTTTGATTCCTACGAGNNNTGGAGGTACAGTTGATTTGCGAAACATTCCGACAATCGCAAAACAGTTGACAGCGTTAGTTTGGTCAAAAAGTGTGCACCTCTGTTCAGTCGAAAATTATTAGAAAATAGTAGATTCTCATATTATAATAATTTTTAATTAATCATTGTCAATGGTTACACAACGTGCGAGCTTCATAAGACTCGACCTCACGTGCGTAAGGTTAACAGCCCACAATAAACTACACAGCGGTTACAACAATAAACGTGTATGCAACCTAATGCTTAATTTATTACCTCCTAGTACACATGGACCCTGATTACCGTTTAATATCATAATTACAACTGTCATTAGAACAAATATATTTTAAATTAGAAGTAATAGATAATTTAAAATAAATAAACTTTTTTTTAAATTTGTAAACTGTTTAGAAACACTCAATCTACGGTTTACAAAATATATTGTATTGTCGTGTTTTAATAAATGAAAGATTTATCATATTTTTTGTTTACATCTAGATCTATCAGTATTAAAAGTATTATAATTATTGTCCCGAAATCATCATCATCATCCTTATCCTACACTCGTAGGGTCGGCGCAACAGGTTTTTGTCCCCCACATAACTCTGTCATACGTCATCTCAGTCATCACTCCCTTCTTGATCATGTCACCTTTCACGCAATCCATCCATCTCTTTCTAGGTCTACCTCTACCTGTGTACCTCCACACTCATAACTAACGTCCTTCTTGTTACATGCGATTCATCCCTTCTCATAACATGCCTATACCATGCTAACCTTTTACTCCTTACTTTCTCTACCACTGGGGCTACTCTCAAACTTCCTCTAATATACTCATTTCGGATCTTATCCATTTGTGTTACCCCACACATCCATCTTAACATTCGCATTTCTGCCAAAATAATTATATAAATGACGTAAGTTCTTCAGGAAGCTGCACTTACAAAACTTTTTGTACACTAACATTAAATAATAAATGGTATATTTAAAATAATTACAATCCAAAACGATTTTTGTAAAAGGATATGATATAACCAATTTGATTCAGCTTATTTAATCATAATTAATATGTAAATCCAGTTTAACCGTACCTGCAATAGACTTCCTGGTGTTTTAAAATAAAAACTTTTGTTATATACCTACAAAAAACATACCTGCATGGAAGATTTTTAATGTAAGAATAACATGAAATTGATGCAAAATAATTGAATGTTATATCAAGGAAACGAATAATAAGTAATGAATAATTCTAAACCTTGTGTTATACAAAAACATATTTAATTCTCTACCACTCATAAGCTGTTTTTTTCCACAAAAACTGCAACTAAAAACCTACAGACAAAAAACCTCCTCTTTTGGAAGTCGGTCAAAAACACTCCACAACTATAAAATTGGCTGATTATTTTCTTTATGCCGATACGACAAAGTACTAACGTGCTATGGTGTTAAATCATAAACACCAATTGAAGTGTTAAATAAAAACATCTGCTATGAATTTTAACACTAGAGTTCCCAAGCTCTAAGGCACAATCTTCAGGATAAAGCATTGAAACAAAGTAAGGTCATTCGTTGATAGTTATTTTGCAACTGTGTTGCAGAATGAAGCATCACTATTAATATTGTGAGATGATTGAATATTGGTTTGTGTGAGCAATACAGACGTATTATTACGAACTTAATTCAATGAAATTAATTAAATTGCAATATTAAGTTTTATGTTACCAACGTCCAACAACTTTCGCCCGCGATTCCTTCAGCGCGGTATTAAAAAACACAAAAGTAAGTAGCCTATGTGTTCTTCCAGGTTATACTCTACATCTATGCGAAATTTCATCGAGATCCCTTCAGCTATAGGCTGTAAACTCTAACATCCATCCATCTAAACTTTAGCAATTATAATTTTGAAATATAAAAAAAGCAACGGCAATAATTACGAAAAAGTGTAGCTGTTTTATTTTATTAACATGATATTTTAATGAGATTAAAATAGTTGTAAATCAACTTGTATTTTGCTCAAAAGTATTAAAAACAAAATTATTTATTTCAACCCTGAACTATTTCAGTTGTACGCTTTACGCTCTACTGAACGTTGGGAGCAATTACTAGAAATGGCGTATTGTTTGTTGTAAAAAATTATAGATGAATGATCTTTTTTTGTATCGCGAACAGAATCCATCGGCATCACATTCCGCGCTCACAGATATAACTCTATAGATTTTCGAGCCGGCGGGGGTTCCAATAAAGTGAGGCTATGAAACACATTTACTTTGTTCTCTTTTGTATTTCGGAACATAGTGAAAGTGAATACATCAAATTATTTGTTATATTGTGCTGTTATTCATTATAATTTATAGATAATGTGATACACAAGAAAATATAGTTTTTAAACAAAATGTCGGAGTCTATATTATTGTATTGCACTCGGAATTAAAAAAATACATAACTTTTTTTTTGCAGGACACCAGTATAATTAGGAAATACGCCAAGCGCTTAAAATCGTATTGTTAACTTGTTAACCAAAGTTTAATAGGTTAGGTAAATTAAATAATGTCAAGCAATAAAAGCATCCCGATCTATAATTCATGTATGACACAAATTATCCTCGGTTTGTCCTCGGCAGTATTTCCAATCAAGTACGAGTTAGGGACCTTCAAGAAGCGAGCGTACCATTTCTTTAAAGGCCAGCAATGCATCTATAGTTCCTCTAGTGTTGCGGATCACCTCGGTGTACCCTCCACTCGTTTACCATATTTTTTTAAAAGACGTAATAATTAACTGCTTTTAATTTTTACAGCGGATACGGAAGCGATAGCGACTTGCTTGACACGCGAATTTCTTGGCCTCGTATTGCAACTCTTATGATCTACTATCAAACGACGATTGCGCTAATTGGTGCGAGTGCGTTCAGATACACGCATTCACTTCGATGTGGTCAGTGACTTGGCCAGCGTATAACAGGATATCTACTACCAAGAAAAGTAACTCATTTTCATACTGCTTTGGAGTCAATCAAGATAAGCGCAAGTTCTTACGGGAGTACTGATAATGTGAATCAACACAACTTACCTAAAAATCTAGTGCAATTAGCGAAGGTTAAGTGTCGATATCGAAGACTTAATTAGAAAAATCGTTTTATTGTAGACAAAATAAGATGAAGTTTATAAAATTAATTTAATTAATCAATTTCAGGTTGTATTTTAGGCTGATATTATTCGTCGAATACGAGAAAACTGCACTAAGTAACCGATTAAGTGATAACTAGACGATTCTGAGTTCACAGTAAAGTTTCACAGTTTAACAATATAAAATTTTAATAACACATTTGAAAAGCCCCTTGTTTAATTAGACTGGCGATAATTAAGGCATAAACACAACAATTAAATCGTTTAGAAAACAACCGATTATCCTTCAAACCGTTTGGCGAGCTTTTCTTAGAATTGCCAGAAACAAAGGGCTCTTAACGCCATGGGCTAATGTTAGAATGTATAATTTGTGGTTCACCGAAAGGCAACAGCGGCTTAATTATATGAAGATGCAAATATGTTGCACAATGCGATATTAAAACTTTAACCGCGCGTCATTCACTCAGCACATGCTATGTATTCCGACAAACGTGTAACTTTATTACCTGAGTTCAATACAATGTACTAAGTACAAAATCGTGAACAATACTTTGTTAACAGAAATATAAAAGTCATTTATTAAATTACATTAATTCCACTATCATTGACCTAGAAAGAGATGGATGGATTGCGTGAAAGGTGACATGATCAAGAAGGGAGTGAAGACTGAGATGACGGATGACAGAGTTATTTGGAGGACGAAAACCCGGAGCGCCGACCCTAAGGGATAAGGTGGGGGAGATGATGGCATTAATTCCATTGTCAACGATAGTGAAAGTTTTAGAATAACCTATACTCGTACTAAAGAACACGTAAAGAACGGGAATAGGAACTGAATTTGGCAGGGGATGGGACGTATACCCTCTTACTGTGCGTCCCATCCTCTATTGATTAAATTTAGGCATGCAATTGCGGATGTCTTTGGGCAGCGGTAACTCGCGTAACTTCGTCACTTTATAGTTAAAAAAGTGTCAAATTTAAGAGAAACTTTAACAGGTTAAAACATAATCAACAATCGAGATATGAACTGAGTGACTCAATGTTTTCAAACGGTAGTGAAACTATAAAATTTGTAATTGATAAATTTGATTAAAATTCAAGTTTATATCTATGTTGTGACGTAATCATTATAATATTTCGATCGATCAGAACGACAATGCTTTGGTTATATTCGATCCATCAATTAGGATCGATTTGGGTCGCATTCTTTGACACATTAACATTGATAGAGTAAGCAGTCAATGATAACTTCTTTATCACTAACGTCAGAAAGGGTTAAGCGAACATCACTAAATTTTAACCAGTATTTAAACGTCAATTATTTAAGTACAAGTAAAACACTCGATTATTTTAGCTTGTGCCAAAAATTGCAATCTGAAATTTCTTTGCACAAGGCTTTTCAAGGCTGTAAACTTACTTATTCTATTCTCTATAGTTTTTCTCTTTATCTATAAAATAAATATTTCTTAACTCTAAAAAGAGACGAATTTAAACGCCAGTGTAATACTAAATTTTCAGCCTTAAGATGTAGGTATGTTTAAACGATAATGACTTGCTAAATCTCAGTCAGGCGCATAAAGGTTTTAATCTTTAACACGTACATAATTGATACTCAGCACGGATCAGTTAAAAGGTCACGATCTTATTTTTATACTTAATTGTTTTACAATGAAACCTTTTTACTGTAAATGATTTCTTTAGCCGACGTTCATAAGAGATGTCTGATAGGAGCATTATCGCTACACCGCAGCACAGAGAATCATTGAAACGAAAAAAAAGTTAATGCAAGTCCTTCTACACCAACTTATTAAGTTACAAGCTGAAGCGGATTTATATTAAAACGTTTACCAGTACTTCCTAGATAGTAAGATTATAGACCAGCTATCGGCAGCGACTCCGTTCGCGTGGAACAAAAAAAACAAAGCAAGTAGCCTATGTATTCTTCTAGAGGATAGCTCTATATCTTTGCCAAATTTTATCGAGTTACGTTTAGTATTACAATTTAGGCTAACAAACATCCATCCATCCTTCTAAACTTTCGCTTTAATGATATTAGTAAGAAGTAAGATAGTTATGTGTTAATACAGCTATGGAAGAGGTGTAAAGAAAACCTTCTTGGTCGTAAGTGTAAGGACAAAAATACGTAAGTTGGTGTTTACACTTTTCAGTATATAACTTGAGGGACTAAGGTAGACCGCAGACTTAAGCCCCGATATACCGCCGTGCGTTCGGAATAATACCGTCCAATTGCTCATGTTACCACAAATAGCATCCGAAATTGTTTCTCGACGCCGTACATTGTTGCTTTAATTTGAAAACGAATAAATACCTTTTGTCTTAACGAATATTATTTTCTTTTATCGTAAAACAGAGAAACATAAACGAGATGAAATAAAAAATACATATGTATACCCTGGAGGCAAGAAGTTTGTAACGCCCGTAAAATTTTTACTTAAAGACCTCTCAAGATAAAAGACATATACATTTTAACTATTTGGAGTTTCAAACGTATATTATTTTTAGACATTCAAGTAAAAATTAGAGTAATGCCAAACTCAAATTAGATACTCGGAAAGTAAATATCTGTTAAAAAATATAGGATATCCGTGTAACATCACTAGTTACCATTAATAACCCATCACTAATTATTCCGATTTTAACAATCACTTCTACAAACAATAAAGTCATTGAAAGTCATCTGTTAGTCCAACCGCCAATTAAAATGAACTAGTGTTGCACCAATCATTGTATCGATAAAAAATAACTTGTGTGCATGACATAATATGGTTCGACTGCCGTGAAGGTATTACTAAGTTTCCCTTTTAAGTCCGCCTCTATGGTGTCAGGTTACCGGCTAAAAAAAGATGAATCGGCGATCGGCAATTACTATATACGTACTGTGAAACTGGAAAACGATGCCTTGGAACGCTTAGATCTCGTAATTGCTCTTGAACTTTTGTAGATAAAATTAATATCGATAATACTCACTTCCCTTATGCAAGCTTGAGTATACGATTGGGGTCTTTAAAGATTAAAAAGTCATATTTTTCAGTCACTTTTAGTTGATTAGCTTTTAGAGACCCGTTTTGTGTGGTATCGGGTTACGCTTGTCGGTCGGGTTTTCGCCGAAAATGCGATGTGTATTACAATCCACTGCACCGGACAGGAATTTTAATATGGTTATTGCAGAAACAAAAATTAAATTAGTTGTTATTATAAGAAACATGAGTATACGATACGCCTTAGTTGAGTTACAAGAACTATTTTTGAATCTGCTAAATAAAATGTTAATAAAAATAAATGTAATTAATCTAATAGATATTGGTTTCACACTTTTGTATTTAAAAATGAAACTAATTATTATAAGAATATAAGGTTCAAAGTCATTTAACGTCTGTTAGTCACGCCATAGACTAATCAAAGTGCGAGAGAGAACAATCATGGGTTTTTTTCTATTTTCTCATTAGTGAATATGAAAGAACAAGTTTGTTAGGCCAAAAATCAGGTCACGGTGGCAGGTTGTGTAATTATAAATCAATCGATTCGTTATGAGAAGGCGTTAGCGTACATTGGGCCGTCCTGATATATCGACTTTGGAGGCGTGGCCGGATATATCGATATCTCAAACTAGATCACTAATTGCACAACACTATTATACTCCATTGCTATGTTGCATGTATCCTTTACAGTTTTTATAACGTTTAATTTAACATACTCATTTTAATTTTAATTGTTTTAATAAGATGGAGCAATAAACATTTCTTAGTAGAATGACTGACTTAAACGATCTTAAAAATATTATCAAATCATATAAGAAAAAATCTAAACGATATATGAAACCAATGACTTTTAGAATACCAAAAATACATTTACATTTTTCAAATTACACATAAGAATATGCTGTATTATTAAGCAAGTATAATTCTGGACAATAATTGACATCTGATTTCATATTGTTTCAATTTATCATATAACTCAACCGATAATATAAAAACTCTATCCATATTGCGGAAAAATATGGAACTAATTCTTTTACAAACATTAGTGACATAAAGAAAGCGATTGAAGCGCCCTCTGGCTGGCAATTTATATTCTTAGACTATACCAGAATTATAGACATCGATAAATAGAATCACCAGGCCTAGTTCGTACATGACAAACAAGTTCCTCTAACGAGAATATTAAAAACGCACAATATTGTATATCGTATTAAAATATTCATAGAACATTAAAAGTAACGACATGGGTTGTTTGACGTATAGATCTTGATCCATTGCCAGATACGGCGCACCTATCCGTCGACCATTCTTGATACTATTTACAGACGTGACTTTTAGCAATTAAACTTCGAAGTTCGCTTATCTTGTGAAAAGCTGGCGAATCTATACTAATATAATAAAGCGTAAACACAC
>LD688971.1:7199230-7219433 GCA_003118335.3 Papilio memnon | reverse complement strand
GGGGTAAATATTTTGGATAAAAACCCTAATGTGGGAAAGAGACCATAAGTTGCTGCCAAAAGGAAGCAAGATTGTCATAGTAAGATAATTGGTATTTTGACATTTGCAATTGAGACAAATGTAAACAACAAAATAAAATCTATAATTTCACGCGGATGAAGTCGCACGGGAACGGCTAGTATAATATAATATAAGCCGACGAAAATGTCATAACAAAGGTAATAAGCGAAATAAACGAGAAATAGAGCGTATTACCGTGTTCCACCATCCGAAAAGCCGTCTAAGACGTGTTAAATGATGTTAGCTATTACAGAAACTGCATTGCTTCACGATCAACTGAGTTACACTACAACTTTTAGAGCGCACACCTTTGACTAAACTATCGCACAACTAAGTCGCGCTTTGATTCCTATGATCTTATATGGAGATGCGCACAATACTCGATTTTTAATTGTGCAGCGAAACAATCGACAATCGCACTACAGTCGTGTGATAGTTTAGTCAAAGATGGTGCGGTCTTAACTATGGGCTACTTGTAAGATATACCGTTGTCTCAATTTTTTTTAAGTGAATAACAGGGATGCAGAGCTTTGTAGGTTTGATGGCTTACGTCATACGTTAACTGTTGGTGATAAGCGCGGGACCCGATCAGAGTTAGTAGGTGTAACTCATCGGGAAACTTTCTGCACACGAGTAATACGTTGTTGATAATTAGTGTGGATTACTTCTTTTGTTTTAAACGTATACATGCTTTTGTTTTCCTTTGCTCCTACTTTCTGTTATATTACAATAGAAATAATGAAGTGCAAATCCGCGAAACTGTTAGAAAGTTGATTGCTGTTTTGTATTCTTTGTTTAAGAAAATAATTCTATTATTTTAAAAAAATATCTACTCTCACCTTCACACTTTCCATTTATGTTCTCTGAATGCGATTTAAACTCACTACAAACGCTTGGAAATTGACCAGAACAATCGAACTGCGTACGAAACATTTTGACTTTTAGTTGAATTGTACAATTTACCCTTAATCATTTAATGCCCAGTGTGAAGAACAACTTAAAAAATCTAATGAACTAGTTTCATATCCAAAAATATGACTTTACTAAATAGAACAGTTTTTTGCTACAAAAAACTACGTCGAATTAAGCTTTAAAGCTATGTCCATACATGCAGTTCGACTTTTAAAGCTGTCAGAACCGAGCTTGTATTTGGCTTTAATAAAAATCGCCACAGTAACCCCAATAATCTATTAACTTACATTAATAAATATTTCTTTCAAATATTTGCACCAGATAAAGTCAAGAAGTCGTTAAACTCAATGTTTTTCTCGTCGAATACTGTGCTTCAGTTTCTACACGGGCGTAATTAACTGTCGCATATGTAGGTTAGTTAGTCAAGATGAACGAAACGCACGTGAGTGGATGCGGCATTTAAATATAATTTATTAAAATATAAAAAGAGTTAAGCATACCGACTACTAATACCAAAAGCCTTGATAAATCTAAATAAGTAACGACTACGCCTTTTTTAGCAATCTCAATAATAGAAAAAAAAACTATTAATTTTGTATTATAAGAAAGAACATAGGAGCGATATTTTCGTGCTAGATTCAGTGTTTTTATTACTTTAATATAGTAGTCAGTTTAACTAAGATCAAGAAAATATGTTTTGTACATCGACTGTAAGTAAACAATGAGAGTACGACCATAAGTCTCAGCAGGTACGTGTATTATTACATGCCTTCTCCAAGTTAACCCACATCTTGTCTACAAGCAGTGTTGTCGGTCTTCTCGGAGCGCGCGGGTTATAAAGTTTCACTACAATTTAACGTTGCGTTCCTACGAAGTTCTAACGCGAAAGCCTTCTGATGAGCCTGTTTTTTCTTTACTTCCTGACTGAATGAACTTTTCCTGACTTTAAACCTGTTACTTGTAAACAAGTTTAGTAAGAAAAAAGTTTACTTTGTAGTAATTTTAGACATTATTGACGTTATATTCTTTTTTTAAAATACTAGCAAATCTTACACCTTACTAATTTCTAGGACAGCTCGAAAGATCTCGCTGAAATTTGGAGATACAGAACATATTCTGGAACACATAGGCTACTAATTAAGTTAATTCCGCGCAGGGGAGTCGCAGGCGACAGCTAGCTATAATACAAGTGAGAAACATTATTTTCAAAAACAATATAATAGCACTTAGATAAATTCAAATGTATGTTTTAGCAAGTAACATTCAAATATCACCACCGCTACCTGAATTCCACAGTTACACAATAAAGAGTCCGAAAAAAATTACAACCTTAATGGCTTATATCTGTTCTACAGACGGACATCGTAAATGCATAAAAGACGGGTTATATAACCAACCCTGGGGGCGTAAAAAACCAACCCCTTTGTCCTAAGGGGCCGCTTATTAACACGTTCTTACTACGGATGAGTGCAGTGAGATGGAAAAGTGTAAACGATTTTAAAAGCATTTTTCATCTTCCTTATATTTGACGTTAATTTTTTTGTTATTCTCTTCTCACTTGGAAGTCATGTCAAGGTCCATACAAACTTAATACTAAGTATGACTAGATAATGTTCTTGTTAAACGAAACATTTTACTAAACGTATAAAATAACAAGTAACACGATCACAACCGTGTAGTTATGCTTTCAACGAGACATTTATTTATTACGATTTGTAACAATTGAACTTCTAACTGAATTTATTACACCGATTGTACTTGTGGTCGTGAGTGTACATTCCTAGGCGTGGTCCTAACGCAGCCAGCGGCGATGTGTCGGGATTCAAGAACAATTTGAGAACATAAAAAACCACTCCCGCGCAGGTACAAAAGCCCTTACCCTATGTTGAATAGCGACATAATAAAACATTTTTGGGGAATAACAAAACATGCGAAATGTTAGGAAATTATAGTATTATTAAAACCATATACTAAATACTGAAACATTACGATTTTTCAATATGAGGCAATAGTAAGTAACATTTCTAGAATTTCTCCCGACTATAGTTATAATACATAAGTTTGGCTCTAGGTAGGCCTTTTTCGAATTAATAGACCATGTTGAAGCAATCTTCAAAAGTGTAAGACTTTAAATCTCCGAAGCCCTTGTTAGCTCCCTAGTTTACTGGCCTACACCATTAATTTTCACATCGTAAAACCTACACCAGTAAAGAATATTTCATTAAAATTACAGTGCTCGGAGCTGCCTCCTGATAAACTCATCATCGCAATACCGACAGATCATTAACCATACGTAAAAAACAACACATATAAAATATTACAACTAATAAGAGGTCTAAAATAGACGTGATTATATGCAGATATATGAAGGCCCTGGAGCGGAAACTAGAAATTATGATCACACACATGAAGTCAAAACACCATCCGTCACACGACCTAAACCACAAAGCTGACGATATTATAATAATACTAAAGGGGAAGCGTACAGTGCCCCATAACTACTAAATAAAAAAAATATTCCACTATTCGTTTGCCCCTACGTCCGAGCCAATGCTTTTATTATCCTCTGCACAAACTTCAATCGAATTTATACTTTATATATCAGATGTAAAGTTCAATTTGATTCTTTATCAAAACTAGAAGACCAAGGCAATCTTCGAGCTTCATCAATTATCTTCAGTCAGAGTTAATTACTTTTATAGAGCGGCCAAAGTTTTTTAATAGCAAAGTAGGGTTTCGAGTCGTGTGTTTAGAGAGCCCACCAATTTTGGAGTTAGTGATTGTTTCTTGGAATTTCTTGGTTACGCACGTTACTAATTTTGTTGGCGTGGTTTCCTTATGCTTTTATTCTGCCGCGTCTCTTTCACGGTGAGGAATTGAAATGAATTATGTATGTGCGATAAACCTTGGTATTAACAATTCATTGTGATTCGATAGTTAGTAATTTAGATTAACTTCTCTACTTCACGGATATCACTTAAATGAAATTTAATTGAAGTACATTCATAACCAAAGATATCAAAATTAACTTCTATGAGCTTTTACAAATGAATTATACTCTTATGTTGACGTATTTTC
Organism: Papilio memnon; assembly: GCA_003118335.3. Lineage (NCBI taxonomy): Eukaryota > Metazoa > Arthropoda > Insecta > Lepidoptera > Papilionidae > Papilio > Papilio memnon. Next base: position 7,215,383 of record LD688971.1, on the reverse strand, counting down.
AGCCCTGTTTTACACTGAGCAAACATGTTCAGTCAATTTCGCCGTTTACTACCGATGGCTGTCGAGGCTTTTATATCTTTACAATTCTTAATACGCGGCTCCTTTGACTGTCCTGTCGTCATTAGCCACAGTAAACGTCTATTACAATGTTGGGTATTTACATTTATTTGAGCAGAATTGAAGCTATTAAAATTCCTTCAAGCCTTTTTTTCTACATACTGGTCCTTTAGATTCGTTAATATTTTCCTAACAAGTTGGTAAATATTTAATAAATCATTTGCATTTAGAAATTCATTAGAAACTTTGTCATATCTAAAATGTTAAATTCGAAGGGAAAAAAAAGAAACTCTATATTATTTCTTTCTTTGGTTTCTATTTCGATTCGCTCGAGCACCATATTATTACCGGATCTAAAGCATTGTCCAATGACAGCCGAATTGAAAAAAAATGACCGCTTGGCGCCACCGTCCGTTAATGTGCCCTGCACGTTCAGTGATGCTCAAACTTTGATGTTCAAAATTTCAGCTCTATATAAAAATTTTAGCTTTAAAATTTACTCGACCACTAAAGATTATAACTGTCATCGTCTCTCCAACCTTATCCTACTACCGCAGGGGCGCACCGGGTTATCGTCCTCCAAATAACTCTATCATCCGTCATCTCAGTCATCACTCCCTTCTTGATCATGTCACCTTTCACGCAATCCATCCATCGCTTTCTAGGTGTACCCCTCCACATTAATAACTAACGTCCTTCTTATTACATGCGATTCATCCCTCCTCATAACATGCCCATACCACGCAAAGATTATAACTGTATATATTAAAATATCACAAGTAATGTGTGTAATATAATTTGATTTAACAATTTTGATACAATCATGTCATAATAATTGACTGGTGTTATACATCGACAACCTCAAATCTGTTAAACATATAAAGTTTGAGAACCACTGTCCCACTGCCCTACCTGACTATCCGTACCCAAATTGTACCTGAAATAATTGCCGTTATTACGCACCGTGACCAGGTACCAGCCCTGGGTACCTGCACGCTCATTGTTACAGAACGCATCGCCTATACTTAGCTAGCGACATAAAAAAACTGTTGCTTTCTGAGAAACCCGACACATGTATCATTCTAGCTTATTTCTACCTCTAATTTTGTATTCATTACATTGTATTATTATCAAAGAAATTACGACAAAATATTTGTTACTAATTATGACATAATTCATAATAAAATTTTATATTTATACTAGCTATTGCCTGCGACTTCGCCCGCGTTAAATTAAAAATATGTTATGTTACTCCTATGATACTCACTGATAGCTTTCGAATGGTCAAAGATTTTTTTTAAATCGGTCCAGTAGTTTTTGAGTTAACAATACATACAAGAATACAAATATTTCTATATAATATCAGTATCAGTATAGACAAGTATACACGTTCACATACCTGATATCCTCATATGTATTCTGAATGATCAAGTCATGAGATAGAATCGAATATTTATCTCGTACCTGTAACAAATAAAAAAATATAATTACTCCTGACAGTTATAGCTATAGTAGTTTTGCCTGCGAATACCTCGACGTAGAATTAAAACAATATATTATAAATAGCCTAGTGTTCTTCCAAGCTATGTTCTGCATCTATGTTAAATTTCATCGGAAACCATTCAGTCATTTTGGCGCAAACTCTAACAAACATCTATCCCTCTAAACTTTCTCTAATATTAGTAAGATTAAAATAATTATTAAATAACAAACAAGTTATAAACTACGAATTATTAATACGCAAATTTGTTTTTTTATACCGATCTGGTTTGTGGTATTGAATGCATCCCATTCACAAGCGGCCATGATTAATGGAACACATTTCGTTTCAATGCGGTTTCATGACGAAAAATAAAACTTTGAAAACGGTACTATTATACTTCGCTTAGCATCGCAGGATGTCGTATGTTCGTGATATTAAATATACATCAACGTTAATAACGAGCGATATTAAACTCTAACACGATAGAATTGAAGATATATTACAATGGCAGTATAAGTATGTAATATATGCAATTGGAAAGCCAATGCACAAGAAACAAATAGCAGTTGAATAGATAGAAATGCAACTTGAAACTTTCTAGATATCAATTTAAGATGTAATTTTTAAAGAAACTAGGTATAGTAATTCTTAAAAACTGCAGTTATTAAACATGACAGAAAATAACATTTACATACATCTAGTCCTTGATCCCTAAATTTGTAATTTCATCCATCAATACACTAGCCGTTGGTAAAACATTACAATATTCTGCTTCTATTTAAAAATAAGAAAACAACCACAATGAAATTAGCAGCTGTAAATGCAATTGTATCACCATTTTAAATAACACTAAAAGCTTGATCACAAGCACTTAAAACAGTGGTTAAGTATTCAAATACCTCCGAACTATTTCCCCGTAACAATATCGTGACCTCCGCTGTCTGTCAATCACTTCGCCCCGCATAGACGGGCCCACTACAACTTTATTGATATGTAACCAATATAAAATGATCGCTACAGTTTAGTACTCCACATATAACGTTTCTAGTTGAGATAGGTCTATTTAATTTGGTAGCTAATGGACTGACTAATGTAACGTTGGAAGCAATTGCATGCAAATTCGTGAACGGCACAACTATAAATGTACATTCGCTGCCGTATGATAGAACCTATATTTCGTTGCCCAATCACGTTTTAATGCTTGTTCAATTCTAATCATGCACAAATCTGTTCACACAATTACTATTCAACGCTTCTTTAACTTATTTTGTGTTAATTGTGATTAACATATGTTTGAAGTAGATAAATAAACTAATAGGCGGAAACTTAATTCTAGTCATTTTACCATACTATCCCTTACTTATAAGGAATCGATGGGAGGGAACTAGTAAGCATAGGACGGCGAAATATCCTCTTTCTTCTCGTCTCCTTCAGGTAGTAAACGCATCTGCTTTCGCAGATGTCTATGGGCAGCGATCGCTTTTCTATTTCGGCGAATTCAGGTAACTGCTTGATTGTTTGCCATCTTATGGAATTAAAAAACTTAAAATACTTGACTTTTAACTTTTGTTATCTAAGTTTCAAGAATTCTATAAAATTTTTGAGCTACCTCAAGGTACTAATCTAGTATCCAGTTTAATTCTCAAATATTTTTTTACCGAATAATATTAAAACAACGATGCTTCTGTGAATGAAATCACGTTATCCTAAAGCTAATATTAAAATTAAAAAGGAAAGACGGGACTTCCTCTGTTCATTTAAAAGAGATAAGGAAAGTTGAAGATACCGGTAGTAGCCTAATTAAACAATACCCTATTTATTCAGGTGCATGGGAACAAAGTATAATGGACTACGGATAATTTACCATTCTTATAGCTTATTTAGATTTAGATTTCTTATTAAAGAATGTCTAGATTTCTAGAATCTTCAAATGATAAAAACATCTTCAGAAACAAGATATTTTTAAACCACATTTGATTTAAAATCCTTTAAATTTTTATTAGAAATACCCCTTATTTTGTTTCTGCTTTAGTAAATTCTGAGAACAGTAATTTTCCAGTTTCTCGTAATCGATCCAAAATATTTCAGAAATTGTCAATTTAAAGGCAAACCTTTAAAGCTGCCTACTTTAAAGTTGCCAGTTGTTTACCCGCCTTATCTTAATCCGGCGTGGCCCGGCCTCAACGCCTACATCATGACATAACAATGGTAACCACAAAATGGACGGAGCAAGGATCTTTTTGTTAGATCTTTTATCTGAGGTACGTACCTCTTTATCTCTGTACAATGTGTGTTTTAGATTTTTTTTTATTTTAACCCCAAGATAGTACTCCTATGTACTTTAAATCAGTTTTCATAGTAATATGTTTACCTATTTATTTTCAATTTTAAACTTAATATTCCGCATACTGTGGAAAGCATTTATAAAGACCTATGTCTAGAAGTAGGCAGACAAAGGCTGATAATTATGATTGTACTATTTATGGCCGATTTCCCAGCGACATTTAACCATTCGCTAGTGTTTTTGGTTCGATAATTTCATGAAAAGTGTTTCAGAACTATACTTGAGGTTTACTCCGTTGAAACATAGGTTAACCTAAAACTAATGAATAACTAGGTAACTTCAGATGAGATTTTAAGAAAGTGATTTTAATGGGAGTTTATTCGTACTGTCTTGTAACACGTTAAGTCTGTGACTTAAGGTGTTACAAGAATCCTAAGGGAGTGAGCTCCACTAAGGAATAGCATAAGCAATATTGAAAAGACTCTGCATGTAACAGTGTCAAACTTTGAGGATGATTGATGGTTGGAAAGAAATTACTGCAGTTAAAGAATCTATACTTAAAATACCGTATTTATTCTTGTATTATTTTATATCTAATTACTAATCGGACGCGTCAGAGATCGCGGGTCAAAGACCGCTGTTTCTTGATAATTAATCAACCAAACCAGTATGCGGTTATTTTTCATTCGTTTATTTATGCATTTCTGTATTATTGATCTTCTTATACGGTTCGTTATAATTAATTTTATTTCTGTCAATAAAACGTTCTTCAATTGTTTTTGGAGAAATAAATAGTAAGACAGTTTTTTTTTAAGTCATAAATTTTTACTCTGTAACAATACAAGACTCGAATACAAGTTTCGAATTCTATTCGATTATAGTCATGAAGCGTATACTAGCAAAAGCCTGGAGCTTTATTTTGTAAATGAAATTTAGGTAGCACTGTCTTTATGTAAAAAAGAAGTATGGTTGCCGCAATCATACACCAACACTGAAAAGTGCTCGCTAGTCACGATAAATGTTACACGAATCTATCGCTTATCACATTGTAATAAGGTGTAACAAGATCTATAGATCTGAACGATAATTTAAATCTACATTATCATAATCTAAATTATGATGTCAATTGTCATGCACAGAGTAATTTTGATAACAGAGTTATTACTTGAAAACGTTAGTTGGTGTTTACGCATAGTAATGTTTACAAAAATCTGTTTTAATTATTGAATTGAATAGAGACATAACTTCATCGTTAACATAAGGTTAGCGTGGTATAGACATGTTATGCGACGAGACGATGGGGACACAAACCAGAAAGTGCTAAGAATGAATGTGGATGGCTACAAAGGAAGAGGAAGACCGAAGAAAGTATGGATGGATTGTGTGAAAGAGGATATGCTTAAGAAGGGAGTGGATTCAGATATGACGGCTGATAGAAATGTATGGAAGAGTAGCACATACTGTGCCGACCCTCCGTAAGGGATAAGGGCAAGTTGATGATGACATAACGTCATCGTCGAAAGAATTACATTTGAGCAGCGCCCTCTATCAGGCATAAAGTATCTTATACAAAATTTTACAATAATATTTCAAAATACTGAATTTTGATCTCCATTTAAGTAGGAATCTATTTAAAACTAACACTCCAATGCGTTCACATTCGAATTGTATTTACTATTGCTTTAGTAAACTTTCCATACAAACGTACCTGTCACGGGCCAAAGAAGGATGTCTGTACCTACATGGTAACAGAGACGTAAAGAGTGAACACCGGGCCATATGTAGGGATACCATGCGTTCCGTTTTACGCGAACTGTCTCACTGTGACCATATAGTTTTGTCTACTTACTGCATGTCTGAAATGCCCTTGTCTTTTGTACCAATAAATTTTATATTAACCAAAAAGTATAATTTAATGTTTTTAAATATAATAAAAAATTAATGGTTTATGTCTATCCAAATTACGTATTGTTTTATGTTTGCATTGAAAATATGGTATGATATCTAAAACATTAAATATAATGCAAATATCTCAATGTAATTATGAACTATTAAATTTGCATAATGTTAACTACGCTATGAAATTAAATTCAGGTCATCGAATACGGTAACCAAACTATCCTATTTGGCAGGACATTTTTAATAAACATTGTCAAAGATCTTAGTCCTTATATGTCCATTTACGCCTAATATAAAACTTTTTACGCGTCATTTAATAGAGAAGTCTATTCATTTAGCTTCTAAAGACCTAACTATGGTAATTAAACTTGTGTTATGGCAAAACGTAAGTTATCAGCTACAATTACGAACCGCCCATATATTTACAGACTAATCCTGACGCGTTTTAAATTTATGGTGAGCGTACACAAGCGTCGCTTTAAGGTCCGTTTTAATCAATGCGACTGGCGTCATCTATCGGCCGTTCGCGGCTGTAATTTATTTTAATTAACAACAGCTTGTCGCATGACGACGTGGGTGCTCGTGATTGAGCGACCGCGTTGTAAAAGACGCGCCCCTGGGACTGTTTAACGACTGATAGATATCGTTTACTAGTCCTAGTTCTAAGCGACCGTTTTAAATGCACCTACTTTTCAGTTATAACCAGGAAATGAGTTTGAATTCTGTGAAGTTATGTGTTTTTAGGATATTAATGGGAACTGTATAATTGTTATAGATGATATTATTTTTTAATTTAATACTGAAAAAACTAAACCATCTCGTTTTATGTTACTACAATTAATAATTAACGTTAAAACCTTTTTAAACTTCTTTTCTATTTTCACATTAATATTAATATTAAAATTTTTATCACTTTATGTACAATTGTCGTCGACAACAAAATAATAGAAAATGAAATCGAGAGCCGTTGTGTACGAGTACAAACGAAAGGGCATTTCGCTTCGCATATCCTCACAGGCAGCGAGCAAACACGGCAAAAAGGAAGCGAAAACAAAGCTGTGGTGGACAGTAAAAGCTATATTTATGATTTCACGCTATCTCCGACCGTCATCGCTTGTTCCCAGGATGTAGCTATCACGAACTTTTATGGATACGTCATTTTATATAATTTAAATAATAATTTCCTAATTTGTATTCTTTAAAATACATTTGTGATATTTCATAAACGATTAACTTCATTAAGTTTAAGTCACATGTAAGTCTATTTAATTTAAATATAAGAGAAACAAAATTAGTAATACAAAACATCCATAATTTTAGTATAGTCAACGCTTCAGCCATTATTATTCAAATTCAACAAGACAATAGACTGTTACAGCGATAACTATTCATATACTAGAAATAGTCAAAGATTAAACTAACTCCATTTAAAACTCAACTCTCAATCTTCGTAACATCAGGTGGGAACCTAAAATAAAAGCGTTGAATATAAAAACGACTGAGCGCTAAGCTATGTTCAAAGAAATAAAAATACAAAGCCGACACTGGATCAGTGAAAAATCAACATAACTTTCCATTTCTCGACAAGGATTTGCATAAATGCCTCCTCCATTCCACTCGCATCTGTGTTTTGATATTAAATTAGCATACGCAGCGTAGAAAACACGGCGCGCTAGTGCATACCGACCCTTACATCGCAGCGGTTACACGAAAATGATATATGCTTAAACACCGTACCTTGAAATTGTTTTAGCATTTCGTTTTAATTCTTATTGTTTCAGTTTATTGATTTATTATCAAATGCTCATTAAATATCAATAAAATTCATACGTAACTAAATTTAACTAAAAAATTAAAACCTCTTTTAAACTAAATTAAATTTCTTATGTTAAAACTAACGGTCTAGCGGCCTTATTACACATACAGTTGGTCTCAAAATCACACTAGGCTATCCTTTACTTTAAAAATATAGCTTCCAAAGTGATAAAAAACGGTCATTTTAAATCTTTGAAAGGAAATAAGTTTTTATAAATTTCAAAGACTATACAGTCTCGCGAATTGAGTGAATTTTAAGCTATTTATATACGGATTTAAACTTATTACTTTAGTGCCTACGCGTGCGCCATTCAGTCTGCCAGCTTTAGGTCAACTTGATTAGTAGTATTTATTGTGTCCACCGTACTTTGTATTGAGGATTGCGTCAGACTAATGACATAGTGTCAAGCGACAGCGGGAAGCGACAAGCGGATGGATATCTGAACTATGAAATATATAATATCAACTCATAATGGTGTGAAATACATTAAACAAGGTAAGTATTTTATATTAGTATATAGTTCAAGGATTTTGCATAGAAAGTGTGAAAAAATAGTGCTGAAATTTACAGAATTTTTAGCTGAAGTTTAGAGTAATTTTTTACAAAAATAATGTATTACAAACAAAAAATGAAATAGCTACTTTTAGCATATTTCCTCTACTATATAGTCCCAATACATAAATCCCTTAAATAGGTGATCAATATATCCCTGAGAACGTAATTACGGCCCGATTTGGTTCTGTTCGTTATCTCACAGGTAATTGTGGGACTCAGTTCAAAAGGCTTCCGGGCCACGTAAATGACGCTAATGTACAATTATATGTAATTAAAGGCCCAACCTTCAAAAGACATCAAACGGATAAATTAAAAGTTAAGGTTTTAATTAATGTAACTTAACCGGAACTTGGAGTGTAATTAGAGCGCTTATTACTAATAAAAATCTATTCGTACTTAACGTAAATTAGATATTTAAAAAGATAGGACAGAATTTCAATAATAATTACGTAAAATTAATAACTATTTTTTTTCCTCACATAGGTTCATTGTTTTCTAATAAAATAAAAACCCCAATAAGCCCATAAAAACATAAACAATAGAATACACACAGAGTGAACAAACGCACTCTAGCGGAATAATTATCCTCTAACCTACAAGATAAATTAACCCAAGTAAAACCAACACAAATTGTCAAATCAATTACTTTTGTATGATAACCAATAATCACAACTATATTACTGGCAATAAATAAGATTATTCGCCGCCATATTCGTGGGCAGAAAACTATCAGGCCAAATAAACTCCGCCCTAAACTGACTCTAAGATAATAATTCATTCGCGATCAATAAACGGAACGTTCGATAATCTTTATTTATCTAGATTAGCTCGCATTATGTAGGATAAACCCGTTGAAGTCTTTTGTAGGGCAAATGTTCTCGAAATATTTCGTTGAATTATTTCAAGATTAGTGATTTTATTTATCTATTTACTATGAAATTATTTAATCATTGGTTAAAGTTTCTTATATAAAGTAAGTATTTAAAATAAATGCTTTAAAAAATACAATTTGTAAGGGATAACATGCTAATCTTTCTCAAGGGTGGCACGCCCTAAATTTTCGTTAAGGCGTGGTCCATTACGCAACGCATAAAAATAAAAGGGTGTTCCAAAGCTATAAAAAACGTCGACAATAATTAATGAAATAAAAGCATTAATTGAATTTTTATTGCACACTTTTACGAAGCCAAATTAGCGACCGCCTCGCCAATAAACTATTGAAACGATGCGCACTAAAGTTATTGCTTTAAATTGTACCGAGACAATAATCATTAAAAGTCTTCTCGAAGGCCTGATGTCTACACCATATTGGCAACTTTTCGAAATTCGAATATACCTTAAGCTTGAATACATTCTGCTATACCCTAAGTTATGAGATTAGAAACTCGACATACTACACGTGCACTTTGCCAATGGCCTAGTGACGTCACGCGTATCTGACGGTACTGAACCGATGAGCGCGGAACGCAATCAGTGTTAGAGGGAAGAAGTCATCGGCAAACCTGCGCGCGGCTAATATAGATGTACGTACAGGACCACCGATTTATTGTCCTTCATCATTATCATTATCACCAGCTCACTGTACATCACCACCAAGGGGGCTCGGAGCCTACCCTAAGTTAGGGTGACTAGGTCATAGTCAACCACGCTGGCCCACTGCGGGTTGGTTGACTTCACACATGTCTTGAATTTCTTCGCCGATATGTGCAGGTTGCATCACGATGTTTTCCGGCGTCGGTGGCTCAGTGGTTGGAGCACTTGACATGTAATCGACAGGTCTTGGGTTCGAATCTCGCCATATACCAATATGATTTTCCATTTTTCGAATTTTCGTATGTACATTATTTACGCGATTTATTGTTCGATTTTTATAAAATTACTTCTTCCTAGAGATAGGTACCAGGATCATATGTAATGTCAAGGGTAGTATTTATGATAAGGTATTTTATGGCAACCATGTGAACCGGCCCTAACAGTGAATTGCCGTATGACCTTCGCCGGTTCTAACACGACCAACAGCGTCATATTGACAAATAATATTGATTGCCATTATTGACGAGCGTAAGTGATTGCCGTAATTAATAAAGCCTTGTGTTTATCACTTCAAATGTTATAGGTTACACACGAATAGATCGACAATTTCAATTTCAAGCGAATATATACTGTATAACGTTTGTCTTAAGATACAAATTCGTTTGGAAGTATTGATGTAATATTTTCAAATATTTTACTTATATCAGTAATGTTTCGAATTAAATACATGTCAAATTTTAACGCGTCGTCACTGTCGATACTGCGCGTGTTCGGAAAATATTTTCTGATTACATTCGTTGCGAGATTCGAGATAAGATTTCCTTAATGGCTTAAAACTAAGATTAGCGAAAGATAAAATTATCTTTCTAACCACTACCATTTTTAAATATTCCGAAATATCTGAACACATAATACTTACGGAATTTAAAACAGCATTACTTTTTTTTCTACCCGTAACCATTTCATCTAAGCTTTTGACTAGATAATATTCACAATAGTCAAACGATTGGACTTGAACCCACAACTATGTTATAAGAAGTTCCTACCTTAACTACTGAGCTATTGGAGCTTCAATTATAGATAGCTTTCGCCCGTGACTACATCTGCGTGTCATTAAAAAGTAACTAACCTGTGTATTCTACCAGATTTTGCTCTACATCTATACCAAATTTCATCGAGATCTCTTGTCGTTTAGGCAGTCAACTCTAACAAACATCCATCCTTCTAAACTTTCGCAACAATATTACTAAGATAGAGAGATCTGACTAAACTAGTATAAATAATTTATCTAGAACGAATTCTACAAATAATATTTTACGCTAATTAACACTGAATAATCAAAATACAACTGCGGTTGCATTATCTTATATCTATTATACAAGCTAATCTAATTAATAGAAATACATAATTATTTAAACAAATTATCACTTCAATTAGAGCAAGGTCTATTACGCTACTGTAAAATGGCGACGTTGGCAGAGGACAATAAACCCGAATTTAGAAAATGTTATGTGATTATATATATGCGTAATGCGTAATATGCGTAAATTCTATTAGAGACGTTTTTAATTAATGTGCAGCATGTATAGATAAGATTTAAACTGTTCAGTTAAAACTGTTAGAACTGAATTATGTAGCGTATAATGTCTGACAGAGATATGTTAAAAAGTACATAATGTGCCAACCCTCGGGGAAAATGGTAATGAATTAAGAAAACATTAAATGTAAGTAAAGTAAATAAAAAGTCCAACCTTTTGTATGTTATAAAAGTTAATTCAATAAGTATAAAATTTTTTGTATTTTATTTTATTACTAGTTTTCGCCCGCGACTCTGTCCGTATTTGATTAAGAGTAACAAAGTATGCCTATGTGTTCTTCCAGACTATACTCTACATCTATGCCAAATTTCATCGAGATCCGTTTAGCAGTTTACGCTACAAACTCTAACAAACATCCATCCATTAAACTTTCACATTTATAATATTAAAAGTATGATAACTTTTAGCACTATGACTAGTGTATGTATTAAATTAAGATGGCCATATGATATATAGCGAATGCATCGTTTTGCCCAACCCTAGCATATTACAAACAGTTCAACGATAATGCGAACGCGATTGTAAACCGAAATGTAAAGCTCTTATCTAAATTACACCTAACCAGACATTACAAGGCCGAGAGTAATCCAAATAAAGTGTACAATTCTCAACTTCAATTACGTTAAGATTTACATCGATCAGAATCAAATCTTTTACAATGGCTTTTGATAAAGGAATTGTCGTTGTTTATATAAAAATATTACAAGATCTAGCATATAAACAATTTTGGAATTTTGGATTTGCAATTTTGGATTTGCTATATTTTAACTATAATTATATCAATTAAATTAGACTTTAAAATATCAATCTTGCTAATGTTATAAATGCGAAAGTTTAGATGGATAGTTGTTTGTAAGAGTTTGTAGCCTAACCTTGTGAACGGATCTCATTTGAAATAGTAGAGCATAGTCTGAAAGAACACATAGGCTACTTTTTTAATTCCACGTCCAAGTAACAGAGAGTCTACAAGCATTATCCATACTAATATAATAAAGCGTAAACACACACTTCTTTGTTGCCTAAGATGTCAGCAATTACAGCATATTTTTGAATTATTATTTAAAAAAAAACATACAGTTACGTCATGCTTTAGGGTATATATTTTCACGCTATTAAACTTAGGGGGTAAATAAATTGGATAAAACCCCTAATATGGGTAAGAGACCATAAGTTGCTGCCAACATCAAGGAAGCAGGATTGCCATGGTTTGTCTTCATGTCATGTCATTTTGACATTTGCAATTGATAATTTGACAAATGTAAACAATAAAATAAAGTTTTTATAATTTCACGCGGATAAAGACGCAAGCGAACAGCTAGTTTTAAATAAAGCTAGTTACACATATTATCTCTTTTTGTCCAAAGATAACTATAGGGACTACAATAATATTTTTATACAAGTATTTCGTCAGTGAAAACGCATTTAGGCGGTTACATCATGTTCATTTTCATGAAACACTTCGTCTGTCAACATTTGAAGTTCAAGAATGTAGAACATGATACACCCGGTATATAATTGTTTACAATGATATCTGAACCAATCATAACAATGACTATATTTAAGCCAATATTATTGCCACTCGCAAATGAACTTTTCATGTTCTAATCAAACATTTTATTACAAATAATACAAACGAAATTAGTTCCTATCACGGTAGCATAGAGTTCAAACTCCCTTCTTCAATCTACCAAACGGACGTGGAATACCTTAATCTATGGGATCCACTATTCAACCATAAAAAACAATATCATGTCGACTGGACGAACACGGGCCTTAATTACAACAGCTCGATTGTATACAATGTAAAATGGACTTTGAATATTAAACATTAGAGTTAAGAATTATCTGACAGTCGGATGCTGTAAAGCTTTCTAAAAAAATGATACGGACGGCAATGTGGAATGTGGACCACGCGTGAGACGATAGTAAATTTGAAATTTGTAGCCAACGCTCATCGTTATGACTGCCACAGTGTAGACAACGCAGTAATACAACTTAATGATACAAATTTTTAAACTTCTTAGGCTATGGTCAATGTGATTAGACTAAAATGCTATGGTACATTTATTTGATATTTATATCGATTTCTTTTATTGAAATTAACATTTTGAACCTATAACTCTAAAAATATATGTCTTAATATTGACTTCAACAAATGTAATAAAGATAACCTAAAAACGTAAAATAACCTATAAATTGATTGCTAATAATTTATACGGACTTATATAGTTAAGTTTGTTATTTACATAATAATATACATAATAGATGTATTGAGTGGCAATTAATAACAATAACATTATTTTTAAAGTTTTGTGTTTTTCGATAAAATTATTAGAATATGTTGATTCTATATTTTTAGTTATATAACATAAAATAACGTTTATTTTCTATCCCTTGTGCGATTTTTTTCTTGTTAATCATATAATTTATTGTTTAGACTTCTGTCTTTATTTTATTTACTAACAAGCTTTCGCCCGCGACTCCGTCCACGTGAAATTAAAAAAAAAAACAAAAGACTATGTGTTCTTCCAGACTATTCTCTACAACTATAACAAATTTCATCGAAATCCGTTCAGCCGTTTAGGCTACAAACTCTAGCAAACATCCATCTAAACTTTCGGATTTATAATATTAGTATTAGTAAGTAACTAAAATGGTTTCTGTAGTTCTAGAATTAATAAAGAAATATTTTTTCGAACATAATTAACATTAAAATCTTTTAGTGCGCTTAGAATTAATATTAATTCAAATAAATCTGTTTTATTTGCTCTATAACCAAAGCGTATACATGTGGGTCCGCTTCGATTATTACGACGACAAAAATATTGCCACGTCCATAAATTGTAGCGCACACGAAATTGCTTCATACACGCGAATGATTTATTATTTTATTTTTTATTTGTACTCGCATTTGTAGAACTGAATGTCAGCATTTAACTTAGCCATTTTAACTGTTATCGATAATTAAATCTATATAAGAGAAGCTCAATAGCTGAGATGTGTTTTAGTTGCCACATAATAGATTATTCATTTTGTTACTAGCTCACGCTCGCGACTCGATCCGTGGAATAAAAAAAGCAGGTAGACTATATTCTTCCAGACGATGCACTACATCTATGCAAAATTTCATCGAGATCCGTTCAGCAGTTTAGTCTACAAAACAAACTTTCGCATTTGTAATATTAGTAAGACAAACATGTAAAAAAAAATCTACTAACGATCATCGACCACGTAGTCAGCGCCGAATTAAGAAGTAGCCTAAACATTTCTGGGTATATTAGCTACTTTCTCGTCAAAATTCATCCGGCAGTTTTGGAGATTAACGAGAACAAACGCGGCTTGTAGACAGATAGACAACATTTTTATTATATACGAGTTTTCGCCCGCGACTCCATCCGCGTGGAATTAAAAAAAAACAAAAGTGAGTAGCCTATTCCAGACTATCCTCTACATCTATGCCAAATTTCATTTAGATCCGTTCAGCTGTTTAGGCTACAAACTCTAACACACATCCATCCATATAAACTTTCGCATTTATAATATTAGTATAATAGCAAAGCGTAAATGCAAAGCTCTCAAATATTCACTGTCACTCCTCCACACTATTAAATATCCAGTTCTAGTCATTAACCTACAAAAGTCTTAATTAATGAAATAACTAATTATTTATTCATGAACTTTTAGAGCGAAACGAGTATTCAAAAACCATTTCATACTAAAACGCAAGTTTCCTAAAATTAAGGTCAATTAAGATTTTAACTAAGAAAGTTTTACGACTATTTTAAAGCAAGATTGCCATGGTCTGTCATCATGTCATGTAATTTTGTCATTTGCAATTGATAATTTGACAAATGTAAACAATAAAATAAAGTTTTTATAATTACACGCGGATGAAGCCGCATGGGAACAGCTACTTATAATATAAATGCGAATTTCAGGTATCTAGAAATAAATAATTAGGTTTATAAAAATATTGTATAAAGTAGGTATTTTATTATTAAATCAGTCGATACGTCACTGCTGTTTAATTCATCTCCTCTCGTACATTAAAATAACTTATCATGGCGCAGTCGGTAGGATACGAACCTACGCTCCCATAGGGAATCTGATTTCCAATCAGATTGTACAGTGTAGATGGATGTTTGTTAGAGTTTGTAACCTAAACTGCTGAACGGATCTCGATGAAATTTGGCATAGATATAGAGGATAGTCTGGAACACATAGGCTGCTTACTTTGTTGTTTTTTTAATTCCACACGGCCGGTGTCGCGGGCCAAAGCTAGTCTATAATAGTAACAATACACGAGGATCATAAAATTTTATCTAAATATATAAATTCATCGAATAGAAACAGAAACTAAATCGATGAAGCAACGACGCACTCTTATCATTTACAGTTATCCGACTAAAATAACGAAGTATGCTTGATTAATTTTCACATCGGCATTATTAAATTTGTACCGGTCTTAGATTGGATTGATTAGGACCATAAATCAATGTTTGGTCGTAAAAATACGCGAAAACATCTCAAAGACGCCGAGCAGTTTACAAAACGAGGTGTGAAGAGGTATAACGGTGGAGTACGTTCTATACTGCCAGAATATCTACTGGGGCCTATTTGAACTTGGAACTAGCTGTTGCTCGCGACTTATTCCGGAATAATAGTACAAAACTAATATTATTAAACTATTTATAATGTAAGCGCAATTTTTTATTTATTTTCAACATCATATTAGAAACCATATTATACATGTATTATATAGGTATATATAAACCTTCCTAAATTTGCTAAGACAAGTCTTCTTATAAAATTAAAAGTCGTTGTATATTATATACTAATATAATAAAGCGTAAACACCTTTGTTGCCTAAGATGTCAACAATTACAGCATATTTTTGAATAATTCTTTTTTTAATAAAAAGCCCTACA
>LD688971.1:7173541-7187916 GCA_003118335.3 Papilio memnon | reverse complement strand
TATAGGGTACCCACTTTTGTTTTTTTAATTCCACGCGGAGGTAGTCGCGGGCAAAAGCTAGTTGATTCATAACTTTCTATTAACATGACAATACATTGTTAAGATGAGCATCATGTAAAAACTTGCGTGCTATTTCGATACACTCCGCTTACCGCCGACGTTGAAAGAGAAACCGAATGCATTACGAAAGTAAACATTGCAATTTCATTTACATAATGAGAGTGATCAGCTCATAAAAAAGTTTATTTACGAATACGTGAGATAAAGTCAATGGCAACATTAAAAAAACAACTGTCAACGTCATCAGCCAAAGAGTAAAAAGGAAAATTCAACTCAAGATGGCGGCAAACTAATCAGAAATCAATGAATTAAATATTAATAAAGATAAATTAAGTTTCGTTTTACTGTATTAGTTTTATAAAGAACATTCTTTTGCAAAGACAATTATTTTTGTTTTAACTTAAAGTAACGAATAAAACGATTATGGTTGTAAATTAAAAAAAAATAATCTCGGGTTGCAATAATTAGTGTTAGTATAGATACTCATCTCTGTTTTACTTCTCCTTTTATCTTTAGGTCACCTAAAACTGCGACGAGTTTCTGATAAACTCGTCCCTCATCACACTGATAAGGTTTTTTCCTCTGTATCGATCTGGTAGCTAACGACTGTTGGACGCGTCTCATAAATCTGTTACATCATTAAGTATCGCGTGACTATGAACTATAAGCTACGATGTCCCCGGGTGTTTACGACCGTTTAAGCCTCCTCGGTTTAATTTACCGATGAACACTAACTTAAAGATTCAGTATGTCGACCTCACTGTTACAGACCAGACCGTTATCTAATAGCTACGAAGGATTATGCATGAACTAATATAAACCGTACCGGTCTTTGAAAGTATATATAAAAAATATAAGAAAACTTTTTTAATTGATTTCATGTTTTATCAATAAATCGTTTATAAGAGGTTCCGTAAATCACAATCGTTATACTCAGAAATTAAAGTACTATTAAACTGTATTACAAATTAATTTTACAATATCCAAGTTATATGACCATATTAAAGGAAAATACA
This sequence comes from Papilio memnon, assembly GCA_003118335.3. NCBI lineage: Eukaryota > Metazoa > Arthropoda > Insecta > Lepidoptera > Papilionidae > Papilio > Papilio memnon. Next base: position 7,186,840 of record LD688971.1, on the reverse strand, counting down.
TTATCCAGGGACTTAATTATTACGCATATTAACGTCAGTATTAAATGGGAAATTTACAACTTGCAACACCGGCAGGGACTAAAAACAAAAATGTCAGCCGAGATGCGCCTACGCACGCGAGCAAGCGGTAACCAAGGCAACGCGACGCGGAATTCAAAATGGCCGGCGTGTTTTATCAAGTTATTGAATACAAGCTTCAACCTGCGATTTCACCTGTGTAGCAATTTTTTTAATTAAGATCTCCGTGTATAATCTTGGGTGTTCTTTTTGAATTTACAAATAATTGAAAGATACGTGTGATGGTCATACCGATACAAGTTTTAATTTAAATAAATATTCGAAATAAAACCGTCGTTCTGCCGCATCTAAAGGATATTTCAGTACTAAGAATACAGTATTAAACGTTACAGAAGAAAATTAACTAAACATAGATTATATAATCTTTCGCAATTATCTAACCATCGTTACAGAGCATTACAATAATCAGATTAATGCAAGTTTGACGGCTCCTGAGAGCCTATTTCCGGTGAACAGCCATGATAGCTCAGATCCAATGCATTCCACCAATGTACAGAAATTACTACCAGTTAATATCAGGTATCGCATTCAAAGTGTCAGCCATTTCTTTTTTTTTAAATCATAGATTAAAAATTATTTAGTCTGTCGATTTGAAGTATGACAGTGTTGCCATCTTAGTAAAGTACCAACTAAAAGATGTCAAAAAGAGGGTCAATTAATTCTTTCCTTACTTTAGATTAAGATGTTATTTTCTATTTTTGTTTAATCTGTGTGTATATAAGTCAATGCCCTAAGAAGCTGGTTTAGTTTTTTAAATATAGTTCATTAACTATTTGCGATATTGAACTCAATTATAAGTTTTGATAAAATCTACAAAGCAATTACACATGTTACAATTTGTTACGCCTATCCAAAGATAGTGTATTATAAAAGAAAACATCGACTTTATTACAAAGTAATAAGGTTTACAGTCGTATAAAAATTTTCATTAGAAGAAACCTAGTCACTTTTAATTACTTCTTATTATTTATTTCTCCAGGTTATAAAAACTTACTGGCAAAATTAGTCGTTTTTTCTTACCGTACTCCCGAAATAACTATAGAATAATTTCCATAGTATATAAAACTGCTTATAAACTTGTACAATAATTATTCAAAACGCAACTTAACCATTCATATATTCATTGTGTAGTTCATTCCAGCAATACTGCATTAGTAGTCACCCATCGTATCCCATCACGTTTGCACTTGCCGAGTTGAACGAATCGATAACAAAAACTTTAATCGATTTAATTCCTAAACATTCGAAATATGTCTCGATTATTTCGAGTTAAATTCCAACTTAATTCTTAAATCACAGACTGTACCGCAGACTCTGAGAATCGATTTCCAACACAATCGAGAGAATCGAAACAATCGAAAGCATCTGGGAACCGCATCACTGGGCCGTACGTGTCCCTCTACTATCTTAGCTTATCACGATCGAGTCCCGGCTTATCCGCTCCGTATATAAACAAAAGGTTATTTGCTACGGCAATTGTTCATTTTGGTTTTGTTTGCATTACAAGATAAAAGATTTTATAGCACTTTGTTGCATTTTAATCGAGTTTTACAATGTAATAAGACTTAATGGAGTGAAATAGAGAGAAAAAATATCAAAGTTGTTAAGGAAAATAATTTTAGCAAAAGAAAATTTATGGTTGCGGGTTTGAATTCGCAATTACCACAGTACCTAATAAATAATCACCTATCGCTTAGCTTACTTTGAGTTGTTACAATAATTTAAGCCGAAAATATGATATGTTACGATTATAATCGCTGGGAAACAATCGTTTGAGCTTATTCGATTCTTAATTCACGTTGCTAATTCGTTTACAATACAGCGATAACGCTGTTGCGCCCGAGAGCCGGTAGGGGGCGCCCGGGGCACCGAGCACTGTTTAATTTTCAATTTAGATCGCAATTTGCGATGCGTTCGACGCACGCCCAAACTCGCATCACCCGTCTGATAGATTTATTGCACTTACTCCATAGTACTATATTGTGTGCATATATTAAAAGAAATTAACTCGTAAGTTATGAGTGAATCGGATCCGGTAGATAAGGGTAATGAAAATTTTACGAAGTTTTTTTTGCATCGACAAATTCGTCAGGCGCAGGCGGGGCGAAAGCGATATTGAGATAAAAGGAATTGGTCTGTCCCACGTGACTAATTTGCGTTCTTTCGCGTTGTGTGCTTGTTTTATAGTAATTGAACGTCGGTACGGCGATATCGTTTATTGTAACGGGTTCGTTTAAATTACTTTTCTGGTTGCTAATTATAACGAATACCGCGCGGATAAAATCCATTACATTGATTCGAATTTAATAGGCTCTCATATCTCCGTCGGTGTAATATCATGTTACTCTGATTATTCTTGTTTAAACGCCCACTCTACTTTGTGTTATTAATAGACAATGTTTATATTGTTAACTTAATAATAATATACATATATGTGGAAATGGATTTTGGCGTGGAAAGGAACGGAACGGAAGTGTGACAGAGAGGGCGTGTACGAGAGAGAGGTTGAAGGGAAAAGGGTGAGGAGTCAGATAAAACGACGTCAACGGTGTAGGTAGTGTAATAACGAGCGAATAAAAGTTTAAATTGATTTATCTGGTGTTTTACTTGATCATCGAAGTATCCCAACTACTACATATATGAACTAGAAACTTTGACATTTTAGTGTTTTCTACCTATACAGTTAAGGTTTTAATATTAGTCTTTGATGAGTCATTTAATTATAGAATATTTTTTATCAGCTACATTCAATTCGAAGTATTTTAAAAATCACATATAATCGATCCTTCGCGTTGTCACCTCGTGCAACTCATTTCGACGTTCAGACGATATCTCTCGCAACGCTTTAATAAAATAACGCAAATTAACACGCACGTACTTTCTCTTTGCTTTCGACTTTTATTTACACTGACATTTTAAATCGATTTTTTTATCACCCGTCATATGTTAATGGACGTCATATAAAAACGTCTACACCGAATATTCGATGAATTGGTTTCTGTAAAAAGTCAGCTTTCATGAACTTGATCATGAAGTATTTAAAGATGTTATTTAATTAAATAAGATACGTTTGTAATAAGTTTGTTACACACAATGATACAATAGGATGGCGACGTATCAACGCGTCACATCTTCCGCCAGGTAAGGGCCAAAGGCAGTTCTACGTCCCGATTACAATTGCAAATGCGCTTACACCTTACAAGTTCACAAGCGTAGAAACGTTGACAAGAGTTATTTGTTTTATTCACAATAGAACATTAAAATGTGATGCTTAGATTAAGAAGAAATCGATTATAACTGAATTTAGAATAGGTTACCTTTAAAATGCAGCTGCCGACTGCCTCGCTCTCCGACACGGTGACGTTGTAGAAGGACTGGTCGAAGATCGGCTCGTTGTCGTTCACGTCCAACACTGTCACCAACAATGTAGCGGTGGACGACAGTGGCGGTGTACCGCGGTCGGTCGCCACCACTGTTAACTTTGGCATCGGATTCGTTTCACAATCAACCCGAGAACGTGTCGTCACTAATCCCGAACGCTCGTCGATCGCGAACCAATCCGATTGCGGAGTTGGTAACAACGAATACCTAATTTCCGAATTCTCTGCCTCATCCGCATCCATTGCGGACACTTGAATCACTGGCGTACCGGGTGCGGCAGCTTCGGGTACACTTGTTTTATATACACTTTCCAAAAATGCTGGAGGATTGTCATTCACGTCGGTCACCCGAAGACTGATAATACGAGAGGCGTGTAAAGGAGGCGATCCTTTATCCGTAGCGACTACGTTTAAAGTATATGCAGATCTAGATTCACGATCCAAAGGTAACGCGACTACAACTAAATAGATAATGTTATCGTGCGTCCTTAAATCAAAGTGTCCATCGCCACCACTTAGTGTTACGTTGACATTTGCGTATTCCGTTTTTGAATCCGGATCATGCACAGATATTCTAGCTACAAATTCATCTAACTGAGCAGATTCGGATATTTTTGGAGTAGCGTCATCACTCAGGAATATAACGTCTATAGTTGGCTGATTATCATTCACATCCGTAACTCGAATAGATACAAAGGCAGTAGTTTCTAATGGTTGTGCACCTTTATCTCTAGCAACGACCACGAGTTCGTGTAGTTCTTTGGTTTCAAAATCCAAAGCCTTATTTACAGTAATCTCTCCAGTATCAGGATCTATCTTAAACATATTCTCTTTGTCACTCTGTCTTCTATTTATCGAGTATTCGATCAGTCCATTCTCTGCTGCATCAGAGTCGGTTGCGAAGACTTTTAATACAGTCGTACCTATCGTGGCATTTTCTGGTATTGTCGCTGAATATACACTCTCAGCAAATACTGGAGGATTATCATTTACATCTAAAATCGTAATATTTACAGTCATAGTACCTCTAAGTGGTGGTGTACCGCCATCTAACGCTTCTATAACTAATTCGTAATGGTCCGTCGTTTCCCTATCAAGAAATCCATTGATCTGTAGATCTAAATAAAGAACACCGTCTAATTCCCTATGGGAGGACAATCTGTACGCGTTTTCCGTATTACCCGACACTATATTATACCTTTGGGTATTAAAAACACCTAAATCCTGATCCCTAGCTGGATTTAGTTTTCTTTTAACGTCCCTAGGAGTGTTTTCAGAAAACTCTACATTCATAACTGGTGTTGGAAATGTGGGCGCGTTGTCATTTTCATCTGAAACTCTTACAACGACGCGGATGTTGTCGCCACTAGCAGGTATAGCAACGAGCGCGTATTGGTCTCTATTCTCTCTGTCTAGAGGCGCCCGTGTCCGTATCTCTCCGGTGTGAGGATCTATTTTGAGGTCGTCGTTGACAGCGCTGCCGGGTACTGGGACTATCGTGTATGGCGGTGCGGCGTCGGGGAGCTCGTCTCCGAGGTGGCCGACAAGCGTGCCCGCGCGCGCGTTCTCTCGCACCGTGAACTCCCGGACGTGCTCGGCGGCCGCGGCCACAACTAGCAAGGTGATCACGCGCAACATGGCGCGTTTGTTCCTCTCACCGCTCGCACATCCTCACTCACACCTGGAAAAAATAAACATTTATAGTCAACTACATAGAATCATACACGTTAAGAAATTGACTTTAATTGAATAACGTTACTTAGTAGTTAGACAGTTACTAAGTTAACTATTCTGATTCAGTTAAAAGATACAACATCATTATTTCACGAATTTACATTTAACTGTGCTGTAAACATTTGGTTAAAAGGCATTTATGTGCAACAACTATTATATTCAACGGACCCCGCCTTAAATTACTCTATATTAGATTCTTATCACACAAGATAGTGCCTAAATTGTCCACGGTGGCTATCACCAGATCGCCAGTAGTTAACGTCCTATTTTGTAACAATAACATCATTTTAAGTACAACGCCATCTATTATAAAAGGCGAATAAATTATTTACATCATATTTACTATGTATAAAATACTTTATTTCTTATGAAATCTCGCCTCAACAAGTTAAAGCTCAAGCAAGTTGTACCTGTTGTAGGTGAAAACATTTAACGCTTTTACTTTCTTGTGTTACGTGTATAAAAAAAAACAGTGCAAGTGCGGACATAATCTTTACTCCGTAGTGATGTACCGTTACGCAAATATTTTATTTATCGTTTATATTTTGGCATAAGAAGTGTTAACGTTGATCATTTCAGAACTCTGATGTAATCTCTAAAAGATTAACTTTTATGAGTTACATTGTTTGAAATATTTAAAATTATCATTTACTTTCATTTATTTCTACTGTGTGTCACGGCAGGTAATTTTTAGTAAAGACTCAATTTCAATCGTCAATAACATTCATAAATAAATTAATTTCATTACATTTTTTTTGTTACTTCTAAGAACAAGCTTACATAACAAAACCATTAACAAATTATTAATTATTAACAAGAAACATCATCCAAACCATATCCTTTCTCATTCTGACCCGAAATGGACAAAAATATTAGCATATCTTGAACCCTTGTCAGTTTGTGCTGCTGCCTGTCTTTATTCATTTATTTATTTAAAACATCTAAGTGGTGAGTTGCGAAATCTGAAATGCATTCGATAAACAGGATGTGTTAGTCAGATAAGATGTAATGCAACTAAACGTGTCACGGAAGACTTAGTTTAGATGTTAAGAAGGAATTAATTATATCGCGTAACAGTCGCTTACAAGATTAATAATAATTAAAACCCTACAGTTGAAATGTGCAAATATTTGGATGTACATTTCATTGATTTATACAAAACAAAGGAGCATCAATATATGCATTTATAATACTATAATAATAATATAAATGCAAAAGTGTGGATGGATGTTTGTCATAGGAAATTACTCACAGATGTAGAGCATAGTCTTGAAGACGTAGGATACTTACAAAGTCGCGGGAAAATGCTAGTAATTAAATAAAATTGAGAATTCAAATCTTTCAATATGTAAGTCTAACTAATAATCACTAAGCCGTTCTTTGCAATTAGCAATCACTTATAGAGCGGGCGCACACCTTTGACTAAACTATCGCACAACTGCTGTGATTGTCGATTGTTCCGCAGCCAATTCAACTGTTTAGTTCCTCAACTAAACCCGAGTAGTGTGCGCACCTCCATATAAGCTCATAAGAATCAAAGCGCGACTAAACAGTTGTGCGCGCGCTCTATCACTGTTTCATTATTTCTAACTAGCTTCCCGCGACTCCGTCCCCGTGGAATAAAAAAAAACAAAAGTAAGTAAGCCATGTGCTCTTCCAGACTATCCTCTACATTTATGCTAAACATCGAGATCCGTTCAGCAGTACAAACTCTAACAAACATCCATCTAAACTTTCACCTTTATAATATTAGTATGATTAACTTTTGCAAATAAAAAAAAACTAGTGTCGTAACCAGGTCAACTCTTTAATAAAGATATCGTTACAATATAATTTTAGATCCTGTCTCGTTAGTGAAAGTGTTAATTAACAATTTGATTTATTGTAGACAAAATAAACATTATATCAATACTTTGTTTTATTTTTCTAATCAAATTTAATTTCTAATCAAGTTTCTAGTTACTTTTATACTTGTTTTTATTCCATTAGGTTTACTACAGAGAGATCAGTACAAAAAGACTCTTAGTATTATAGTTTGCCTAAATAAGATAGATTAGTTTGATAAATGACGCATATGAAGGATCGAAATAAATTTGTATGCAGGTAAATACCGTACTTAATAGACGGGTATCGTACGGAACAAACACGCATAACGAACAACTAGGGACTATCGACATTCGGTTTAAATAAAATTTATCGAACACAACTAAAATTATTACTTTCTTATTAACTAATTTAGGGGACAATTCTAGTAATGAATATAATGTAGAGAATATAACGATGACAATAATAATAGCGAAATCCAATTCTATTATGTACGACTGTAGTAGTAATAAATATTTATTAAATCTCATTCTTTGTATTGTTTCTTTAGGTCTTTATTGATTTGAGAAAACAGTGTTTTTTTTAAATCAATAAGTTAAAACTATGAATCTTTCGATTTTAACTTCTATGAGAGTAAAAATCGAAAATCGAAAAGATTCATACTTGATTTTACATAACCCATCCCTACTAAATTGTCAAATGAAATGTCAAACTAATCACTCTTATTTAGACAAACTATAGCTTATTGTAAAAATTTATAAATCAATTGTATTATAAATAAGGACATAAATAAATTGCCTTAATAACTTTTCTGCCGAAAACTTTATAAATCAATAAAATATCTAAAATAGAATTAAGGCTTTTGTTTCTTTTAGTAATATTTTACGATATTAAGGAAAGATAGTTAATTCAAAAGGAAATACCGTCGCTGATTAGTTCGACATAATTCATAGAGCTGTCATCGTTAGACCGGTCGTGGTCATTCTACATATGGATTAGCATTTAATATTACGTAAATTTCAACTCTATGTTATGTAATAGTAGCTACGAGACTTCATCCGAAAACAAAAACAAAAATAATATTTGTAGAGTTATTGAAAAAGTATGTTAAAAAAAACGTTAAAAATCACAAGATTAATACGTAAATGTCTTAAAAACAAAACATTTGATTTAAAATATCTATTTAAATATTACCTAATTAAAATTCATAATTCAAAGAAATAATAATTTATTCAAGCAACATATAAGTGAAGGCATTTGTCTTCAAAATTTAATTATCAAAAATTAAACAAGTCCGACGTACAATATATCAAAAAATAAAATGGCCGACCACCTATACGTTCCTAACATAAATATTAGGGTTTGTTAAATCGTAATAGACATTTATCATTCGCATAAAAAGTAAAAAAAAAACTTTAAAAGATGAATGTGTCTTAGATAATGAGCTAAAATACTATTCGAAGTTGATTCACATTAACCTCGTAAATTATTAATTAAAATATAAACAGTGTGTATTATAAAATGATATAATAAGTGACTAAATTACTTCTAACCTATTGATAAAAAAATGTTGTTTAGTTAATCATATCTTGTATAATAGTTTTATCTATCCAAGTAGACAGTACTTATGAATTTCTTTATCTATACTTCTATACTAATATAATAAAACGTAAACACACACTTCTTTGTTGCCTAAGATGTCAGCAATCACAGCATATTTTTGAATAATTCTTTTTTTAATAAAAAGCTCTATACTTACGACACGCTTTAGGCTATTTTTCACGCTATTAAACTTACAGGTAAATAAATTGGAAAAATACCTTCATGTGCGAAAGGGACCATAAACTATAAGCTTCCAACATGGAAGCAAGGTTATTATGGTAACGGTAATTTAGACATTTGAAATTGAGAATTTGACAAATGTAAACAATAAAATATAGTTTTTATAATTTCACGCGGATAAAGCCGGGAACAGTTAGTATGGCGAATTTTGAGATCCGTTCAGCCGTTTAGGAAGCTTCTAACAAACATCCGTCCATCTTAGTTCAATTTGAAATTAAAGGGTAACAAAATGTATGTACCAAATTGTACTACTATATTGAAATTATGACAAATTGTAGGAGGCAGTTGACTCAACCATTTACTAGCTTTCGCCCGCGACTCCATTCCCGTGGAATTAAAAACAAACAAAAGCAAGTAGCCTATGTGTTCTTCCAGACTATTATCTATGTGTATGCCAAATTTCATCGAGATCCGTTCAGCCCTTTAGGCTACAATCTCTAACAAACATCCATCTAAACTTTCGCATTTATAATATTAGTAAGATTTACGACTGCTTATTTGCTTAGACTTGTTGCAAAGGACAAGATTGTAATTGATATTAACTATACCACTACGATATTTATATTATTATATAAAATTGAATTAAATATTTACAAGTAACTCCATTCAGTTCGTGAATTTTTTAGGAGTTTTCGTGCAAAACGTTTCGAACAACAAGACATTAACCGTTGCCCTTTGAACGGCCGTAACATAATCTAGGAAAAGCAAACCGAAGAGAGTAAAGGTCCGATCGAAGTATCCGGTTTCTTGAGGTGCGTCGAAATTAAAAAAAAAATGCCTTAACTAACCGATTTTTATTATCAATGTTAATTTGCTAAATGTTATTCACAAATCTGTTTATTGTTAAGAAATATACATGCTAGTATATAAGAATAGAAAAAGCTAAGACACTTTACATAATGCACTTGCTGTCGACGGTGAATCTGCGCGGAAACTTCATTAATAGCCTATCCATTCGTCCAGACTATGCTCTACATCTGTGCCAAATTTCAGCAAGGCGTTAGGCCGTTCTAGAGATACGAAATAACAAACTTCTATCCATCCATCTAATCATTAACATTTTATAATGTTATTGAGATTAATAACTTATGTTAAACTAAATTCAAAATGAATATAGATATTTGAATAAAATTATATCACACTTCTTACTAATATTATAAATGCGAAAGTTTAGATGGATGGATGTTTGTTAGAGTTTGTAGCCTAAACAGCTGAACGGATCTCGATGAAATTTGGCATAGATGTAGAGGATAGTCTAGAAGAACACATAGGCTACTTACTTTTGTTTTTTTAATTCCACGCGGACGGTGTCGCGGGCGAAAGCTAATGATATACAAATTACTTTAAACAAGACATATCCTCCATCCTAATTATCTGTTGAATAGGTTATCTGTCGTACGTTTGTTTAACAATTGTACTACACTCGTTAAAATCTAATAATCATGACAAAGGCAACAAATTGCACTTAAATTTGAAGATTCACATAATTTGATAAGCAATCGTAAATCAGGCAAAACCACTTATAAATGTAATTATTCGATAATAAAAAAGTTCACAGGCGGACAATGTTCAATTTCGCGTTCAAAGTACATAAGGCAAACAATACGCACTTTAGAGGCAACGTTGCTCACTTATTCAGGACTAAGGCTGTTTTGCATTGAATATGATTGTTATCGATCGATGATTCGTACTTCGTATTAAGACGGGTCGCGATGGGTGGTAAACAATGATTATGGACATTTATAAAATTAGAACCCTTATCTATCTTTAAGCGGACACTAAGGGCCACCTTTAGTGTAGTTTTCTTACAAGTATCCTACACTAAACAAATTTCAGTTGGATTAAAATAGTAAATGTTATTCATAATATGACAAATTTAATTAAACAAGGGGGAAAAATATTTAACTCAAGTCATAAGTGTTAAGGGAGAGCTATTTTTAATAAAAAATACAGAATAAAAACGATAAGAAGAATTAACAAGAAAAGCTTATCAAGCTTATAGCAACAAAGCTCTCTTAATGTGAAATTAAACTTCTTAAACTTAAACTTAAACTGCGCGTGGGCCTTAGCCCTCAGCGCCGATTTTATTTGACTTACCTTCTTATTTTTATTACCGGCCAACGTTTACACGTGAAATAAATTTCGTCAGTCGATTTATTTTATTCTTAATTCGAAAGAATTTAAGGATCGATTTATATTCGTGTTAGTTACATTTACAATCGATTTAACTCGAGATTTATGTACACTTGTAAGTAATCGATTTAGTTCGATAATCGTGTTACAGATCTTTATGGTGTGTCGAAAATTCAGTTACATTTATAATAAACTGTCACTATAAATAACTGTTGCTCGCGAATAGTCCCCGTAGAATAAAAAAAGTAGTAAAAAAGCCTATGTTACTCAGCTATATTAAGCTTTTAATTGGTGAAAGAATTTTTGAAATCGGTCCAGTAGTTTTTGTATAATACTTCAATACGTACAAATCTACAACTACGTCTACGAAACTGCGTCAATTGAAAAATAATTAGATTTACGTTATATCAAAAAGAAATTAAAAAATATGAAAAATACAGATTAAATATTATCTCGGATTTTTTTAATACCAGTTATTTTTTACCTTAATTCACAAAAGTATAAACAAAAGCTCCAAAAACACGAAAACGATTTATTTTATACTCTTATCGCGATTTATTCACAACAAGGAACTAACACGACACGACTGAATGACGATTTTATGTTTAAAATAACACGACACGTAAAAGATCGTCCTTTAAATGAATATTCTCATAAAAATAATTTCCCTGTTAACAACAGGTCAAACATTATTGTGTATTTTAAACCGGTCGTATTATTGCAAACTATATACCTAAAATATTAAATTATAAATCCCTTTAAGAAATATAATACAGAAATTTTAATCATGGAAACTAAAAAAATCATTGAAAATTGTCTATTTTCCTCTACAACTAAAGCCGCCTGAATTATCCCTAAATTCGCCCGCGACTCCGTCCGCGTGGAATGAAAAAAAAAGTGAGTGGCCCATATGTTCTTCCAGACTATCCTCTACATCTATACCAAATTTCATCGAGATTCGTTCAGCCGTTTAGGCTACACACTCTACGCACATCCATAAAATATAAATAACCGGTCAACGAGTTTTTAAATACCTTTTATTAACAAATTTCACTAATTATTTAATACTAGCTGTTGCTGGCGACTTCGTCCCCGTAAAATTAAAAAATATTAAAATATATAGCCCATGTTACTCACAGATAAATTACCTTTCTAATGGCGAAGGAATTTTTGAAATTAACCGAGCAGGTTTTGAGTTATTTATATACATATAAAAATACAAAAAACAAATCTTTCCTCTTTATAATATTAGCTTTCGCCCGCGACTTCGTCCGCGTGGAATTAATAAAAACAAAAGTGAGTAGCCTATGTGTTCTTCCAGACTATCCTCCACGTTAGAACCAAATTTCAGCGAAATCCGTTTACCCGTTTAGGCTATAAACTCTAACAAACATCCACCCATCCATCGCTGTCGAACGGAATAAATAGTATCCTATGTCCGTCTCCTGGCTAGAAACTACCTCCTCACCAATTTTCAGTCATATCGGTAAAGCCGTCCTTGAGTTATAAATGGTGTAACTAACGCGACTTTCTTTTATATATATAGATTAGTATAAATATAGATGATTGTCGTTTGAAATTGATGTTTCCTCTCATATGTAAAAGTAACATTCTAAATAATCTTAATATAGGAATAAGTCATTAATTTTGTTATAATACCAATTAATATAACGTTAATGAATACCGTAACTAAAACTAGTAAATATTATTAACATTATAAATGCGAAAGTTTAGATGAACGGATGACCTTTAACCCCTCGTGAGAGACTTTTAAATCTACATTTTCACTAAAACTTTAAGGTTTTAAATATAAGAGTATTTAACTACTGGAATGATATCAAAAAATATTTTGCTATTACAAAGCTGAGAATCATAAGCCTGTATTATGCAAGATTTTTTAATCCAGCGCGGAAGCGAGTTAACCCTTAAATACCTGAAGTTTCAAATTTGATACCGGGATTATAAATAGCATTGGGCACCTACAATCGATTTTATTTTACTATTAGGCTGTTTACAAGTTAGAAAAGGAGCCTATCATAAAAATGTTGTTATCGACAAAAAGTTGGAAGAACAATATATTAAAATTTCGTTTTTTTTACTATTTCTCCTCATTAGTAAACACAGTAAAGTGTACTGTTGATTTAAAAAAATAGGCATTTAAAGGTTAAAGCTAATCTTTAATAATCACTAAGAAATCATGGGTTGTCTAAAAATGCATATATTTTAATATATTCGATGTTCCTCAGCCGTGTTCACCGCCTATCCGATTGTTCTCTATCTTTAAATTGTTATAACGCATTCTCCATTA
>LD688971.1:7161631-7171906 GCA_003118335.3 Papilio memnon | reverse complement strand
AACAGTTGTGATTATTAGTCAAAGGTATGCGCCCGCTTTTATTGCGACATCTTTTTCACTAGATACTTTTAGGAGTAAGTAATAATTTATCGCCTTACCATTCTATTTTGGTTGGTTCAATATTGTTTTTTATAAAATAAGTCAATAAAATACCTACTGCCACTGATATATAAGGGGCTCGGAGCCTACTCTAAGTTAGGGGTGACTAGGGCTTAGTCAACCACGCTGGCCCACTGCGGGTTCGTTGACTTCACACATATCTTTGAATTTCTTCTTCGATATGTGCAGGTTGCATCACGATGTTTTCCTTCACCGTAAGAAGGTCGGGTAAATTATGTACATATGAAATTCAAAAAATCGAAACATCACATTGGTACGGCGGGATTCGAAATTAAGACCTGTAGATTACAACTCAAGTAAAAACGCCTGAGCCACCGACGCTCAATTTACAACGATTTTTTATTTAAAAATTGCTATAAAATTAAACATCAAGTTAAAGCTTAACAGGCATGAAAATGTTGAAAGTACAATTCAAGATGTCATCAATACATACACTTAAGTACTAAACTTACACGGCACCTTACTCTAAATGATGAAGATATTGCAAAAGGAGGAGCAAACATGCGCCTGCGCCTGCGCGTGCGCGTGCAAGCACTTACATTGTTGTCCGCAATCGCGATGCAACGTAGCTTCAATTTAATTTACAATCACAGTTCTCTATTGTGATCGGAGAAAACATGCTGTGTAGCTTTTTAATATAACATATAATTTTAGGTTTTCCATAACTATAAGATACATGCATGTGTAACTATGACTAGTTTTAACCTACTTGAAGTGTCAAGTGACACTTCACCTGGGTAGGAAATAAACTTCCTCGACTGTGCGTATGAAAATAGAAAACACCGTACAACGCGAGGATTGTAACTGGAATTGAAGACAAGTCTGGTACTTAACCACAGAACTACCAACGTTCTATGTAGATACTTTTATGTATAGACGTTATACACTTTTTACACCAATTTTGGAGTATTTTTCTGCTTATAGACGTGTGTAAATCAGCTCTGAACAGGTTCAAAATATCAGCTCACATAACCTTGAACAGTTGAGCTGTAGCTCAACGACTCTAACTATACTCGTAACTATGGGAGCCGTCGAGCCGCAAACTTCCCAGTGAATGACTTACGCAAATCATTCTAAGTAGGTACAAGTTGAACTAAACTGCAAGTTGATTCACTGATCTGCAACAAGTGAATGGTGAGCTGATCTGCAGGTCATCATTTTAATTGATTAACCCATGTCTATTTTCTCGTTGTACAATCTCATTATTCACTTTTTGTCTTCTGTAGTAATAGAAATACGGAGTGTCGGTGGCTCAGGGGTTCAACCACTTGACATGTAATATACAGGTGTTGGGTTGGAACCCCCCCATGTATCATGTTCATTTTTATGTACACTTATAAAATTGCTTGATACTTACCTTGGTTAATTAAAATAGTGTACACAGCTTTATCATATATTCTGGGAATACTGAAGATTTAGTTTTTAGAGAACAGTTTCTCTTAGAGACATTTTGCTTAGTAATCCAATCCATAGAATTTACTGTACCAAGGGGAATTTTCCCATAGGGTCAATTGATCGGTCTTTACCTTACAGGAAATACCCAATGTATTTACGGAATGTATTTATTAGTCAAGATAAATTATAAATGGCTTCAAATCTACTGTTTAATGTTTGTTGCAATTTTAATAAATTTACAGATATTGTTTTCTCTTTACATTTAAGCAAAATAAATTAAAACATATAAAATTTTATATTTTATTTTATTAAAAAATTATAATATTATACATTCAGTGCTGCCAACTGAGAATTTATTTTATATTTAAAAAGCATAGCAGCGCTGAAAGTGTTAAAACATTCCACAAGAAATAGTCAATACACATGCATTTTCACATTGAATCACCATTAAATTCAAAATTAAATGGTATATTAGGCCAATACATTGGTTGATCTTTGTCGGTTTCATTAATAAATTGTGATTGCATTGCAACTTCTATAGCAGATATTCTTTGCCAGCGACTTCCATACAACTCTTTTAATCTTTGTTCCTTCTCTTCAGAGGTCTCCAATTTTTCTTGAATTACATTTAACTCTTCCTGTTCATGTTTTGCTTTTAAAAGCTCTCTTTCCCTTTTAGCATCTTCTTTATATTTAGCATTTGCCGCCAAAAACTGTATAAATTCCTCACTTACTTCAAAATCCATTTCATCAGCACATTCTTTAAAATTTTCTATTTCTCTGTCGTCGTTATCAGTTGATTCTTCATTTTCTGAACACTCGTTCGTCTCTATTTCAGAATTAACACAATTATCATCTACAAAATGATTTTTCCGTATAATATCATGTAAAAGTTTATTCTCGTACTCTAAACCAATAGCCTTCGCTTTCCAGTATGCTAGCTGGTGTTTCAATTGCCATGTTGTGGCCACAGCAAAATTTTCCGCCCATAAACTCATTGATATGGATAACTTCGAGTTCTTTTTTCGAGTGTCTTTCCGTACAGGTTTATGGTTACAGCTGGATTTTTTCTTACGTTTTCTTCGCGCTTTTCTCTGTCCTACCTCTGATTCAAATTTATTTTGAGTTTGTTTATGGGGTAATTGTTGTGACATCGTTCATTTTTTAAAGCTGTCATCTGTCATATTTGTCAATTTGATAAACTGTCAATTTCATTGTAGATAAAAAAGGATCTTCCAATAAATTTTAAAACGGAATATTATAAATTAACATTTTAGTCACTTAAATCTGAAATTATGATTTAATTATGACAGATAGAGAAAAAGAATCGAAGTAAATAGAAAGCAAATCTCGACATCGACTTAATAACGCATTTAAAAAAATATTTTTAATTGTTTAAAGTAATTTCATCTGAAGATACTTGAGAAAACATTATCCATAAATGCAAATTTTTACTTTTGAATTAAGCAGAGGTAGGACATAATTTTATTTTCCGAAACACAACTTTTAAAAGTTTAAAAAAGGCTTAAAAAGTACTTATGAATGAACTAAGTTTTCTTTTTCGTAAAATACTTGCAACATGATTCTAACTGATAACACTGGTGCATAGCATGTGACATTGACATATGATAACTGTTGTCATTGTTAAAAAATCAATAACATTGGTTTTTAAAGATTTACAATTTCACATAATAATTAATTTACCATGAATCGCTGCCGTACGTGTTTAGGCACTGACAAAGAGATGAAACACGTACATACAAAAATTTCCATATCTGGCGAAAACGTTTCATTGTCAGATATATTATTAAATTTTTATAGTTACAAGGTAATTATTAAAACACTGTGTTAAATTAACTGTAACTTATAAGTATTATTGAGACGTATTTGTTACAGGTGACTGAAGATCCCTTACCAGAGAATATATGTATAAATTGCGTTCACCAACTTGTTTTGACATACTCATTTAAAATTCTAATAGAATCAAGTGCGAAAACATTGGCCGAAAGCAATGTTTTAAATTCAACAAATGATCATTTTGAATGTGGTTTAGAACCGGATGACCGTTACGATGTACAAAAACATCATATAAAGAAAAAAGTTAAAAAAACAAACCCTTTAGTAAATACTGAATGTGAATCTAATGATCTGTACTGTGTTGAATGTAAAACTATGTTTAATTCAGCGAAACTCTTGAATGAACACTGTTTAAAAAATCATCCCGTAAAAAATATCATAGGCAGAGAATGTGAATACTGTAATGAAAAATTTGAAGATTTCCGGCCCTTAGTTCTACATAGAAAATTACATTTTAAGCCTTATTTATGTGAAAACTGCTGGGAGGGATTCTATAATATTGAAGATTTCCAGACTCATTTCTGCCAACCTAATATCAATAAAGATAAGAATAAATCTGATAAGAATCTAAGACAGTGTGACCAATGCGGAAAATCTTATCCACCGAGTTACATTCGAATACATATGTTAACTCATAGTAACGATCGTCCTTACAGTTGTAAATACTGTCCGAAAAGGTTCAAAGTTCCCGGAGGTCTACATTCACATATTTTATGGAATCATAAGAGAGTAAGAAACCATAAATGCGAAGTCTGCAATGCTACTTTTATATCTTCGAGCTCTCGAAGTTCTCATATCCGTAAAAGCCATCTAAAAGAAAAGAAATATGCGTGTGAAAGTTGCGGGAAGAGATTCTTTTCTAAATCAGAATTACAGCGACATTCGTTAACACATACTGGTGTTAAAAACTTTCATTGTCACTTGTGTGTCAAATCATACCAAACAAGGTACGGATTGAATGTCCATTTAAAATCACATTCAACATGCAATGTATAATTGTTGCATATAAGTGCTGAACCTAATAATTTCTGGGACACCCTCTTTTTAGCACTTTGAGAGGGGTTTGTAAACAAGGTTTGATTTGGACACCTGTGGCTTTCTGTTCAGCGGCCTGGGTGGTTACCCCACAACCTACTCTAATGCCCTCTGTATCTTTCCTTGGATCTGTTTTGAAACCTTAAACTTTTATATAATTATCTTTAACAGAAAACAAACAGATGCACATATTTCAGCTATTCTAGTCACTGTCTCTTCCAAACTAGGTTTCTATTTTGTCCTAATTGTTAAAATTAGGATAAAATATAAGTAATACAGTTTATAATACATTTATTGCATAAAAAAAACAACTATGTAGCATTATTTACAATAAAAAAAAGAATAACATGAAGACGGCCTCAAAGGGTTTAAATAAAAATGCATTATTCAAGTCTGTGTTTGTATTTAATTTGACAAAATAAGTTCATTCCCCATAACATTACAAGTAAATTTAATAAGTGTATGGATAAATTAAATGTTTAACTTGAGTAATACCAAACTAACAAGCATTAAAGTTTATTGAGACCTGAATTATAACAACTTATTTAGGTTAATTCAAAGAAAATGCATAAAGCCGTACAAAACAACCTGCCTATTTGTAATTGACGATATTGCACCATTAATTATCTATATAAAAACATCTTATGCTATCACAATTTTGTCAGTGCAAATAGAAATGATTTATATTAACTTCTCAGAATCTTAACCCTTAACCCTTAAATGCACGATTTTTCCTTTAACCCTACGAAAAAATCATATTGCAAGATCGGTATTATAATAAATGAAAAATAATAAAAATATCTAGCATACAAAAAAAAATTTTTTTTTTTCAATTTTTTGTATGTTGTTTTTATACAACAGTGCGCATTTAAGGGTTAAATACATATTTTTGCCAAATTTGCAAAGAAAAGTATGGTTTTTATTGAAATCAAGATTTTTTAAATTATTTTACCCTTAATCTGTGACTCAAACCCTATACTGAAATATTTATTTCACAATTAAATAAAAAATCATGCATTTAAGGGTTAACACAAAAGCCATGAGATTTTTTTCATATAAAAGTGAATATAAGGAAGTCTGGCATTTAAAGTGTTAACATACATATCTCTTTTAAAATTAATATTATATCTAACAGTGGGATATAATTACAAAACCAACAAATAATTGTTAACAATTAAAAACTTACTTCGATGCATTTATAAATCAATTAGAAAATATCAGAAAACGAAAAACATTTAATTTAGTAAAAGAAAATTAACAATCATATACAAAATGCAAGGAATTAATCTTCAAGACAAGAATGTGGACTTTTACATAAATATATAAAGCGTGCTATAGAAAAGTAGAAAAAATATCACTCTGTATATATCCAAATTTGTATATCAATGAATACAAACATTTACACTTGCGCTAGGCTAGTAAAGCCCACACCGTTCTCGTTACAACAGATATTTGAATTCCGTTATATTCGAGTGTAACCTGCAATAAAAAATTACATATTACCTTTAAGTTGTCTTAGAAAAAGTAGATAGAATAAATAAAAAAAAAACCTACCTACCAATAAAAATCAAACTAAAGTACAGTTCCACAAACTTGTGGCCCGGTAAAGATAGCGTTTTTATCCCAGTTGTCAGAAAATATAAAACTAACAGTTGCTTGCGACTTCGTCCGCGCGGAATAAAAAAACTTAATAAGTATAGCTTAAGTTACTTTGTGATAATATAGCTAATGGTGAAAGATTTTTTTGAAATTGGTACAGTAGTTTTCGAGTTTTTAAATTTACCTAGGCCAGTTAAGTTTGTCGAACTATATGATATAATTCTATTTATATAATGTTTTTAGTTATAAAATATGCCAATTAATAAAGTTTAAAGTTACTAAATAATTTGTCTTACAAGTCATCAGGTCCACTACTAAATATAATTAAATAGATTTTAATTTAATAAACCTTTTCTAATTTTATACTAAAATATGGCATTTAATAGTTAGCTACATAGCATTCCCTTAGTGTAGATTTCATACAACACTAAGGGATGGCTTTAAAGGAGTCTATTTACTTGAATACCACTTTATACAGATTACAGAAACCATTTGAGACTAAAACTATGTAACTAGAATTTTAAACACGTATATTAATGGAAAAATTGTGTTTATTTTTTTTTTTACAAGAAGTATTTAAGCTATGTTAGAAAAGGTTATTTACAAAAACAATCTATTAATATAAACATTTCAAACACAAAACTACAAAAAATAAACTACTGCGGATAGAATTAGAACTATGAACAATATAAATTTGTATTTGAGCACTAGCACATGCAAAAAAATTGAACAATTCACAAAAAAACGTTGCTTATTTTTGGATTCATAAAAAAATTTTACAATATTTTTTTTTATACACCAATATTAAATAAATTTTAAATTTTTTAAAGAAAAATTGATAGTTATTTTTTTTTGGATTTATAACAAATGTTACAAAAAAAATGTACAACACCTTTTATCTATTTAATATCTGCATGCAATCAATTGTGAATTATCCAAAATGCAATACAAAGACACACAAACACACAAAAAATATATACATATATAAACAGCGAGAATAATCACCGCTTTTAAAAATTCATATCAAGACCTATTTGATACATAACTTCGTCCGCCTCCGGTGCAAAGAGGACACGTTGATCTGAACCATTACTTCTAGAAGATTCTTTACTTGTGGAACATTCTGCTTTAGGACTGACTTCGGAGTCTTGACTAACTTCTGTGTCTGTTCTTCCGATAGTAGGAAGACCCAGTATTACTCTGATTTGGTCCGTCAAATGAGGTGCGGAAACTATTTGATGGAATATACCTTCCGCTGTGCTTAAAATTTTATCTACATCCAATCTCATTGATAAATCATTGACATGCTGAAAAATTATATTAAAACACAATATAGTCAAAGTAAAAAAAAATAATAAAACCATTCTTTATAAGTTACAGATCTTGATAATATTGTAAATACTAAAGTTTGGATGGATGGATGTTTGTTAGAGTTTGTAACCTAAGCTGCTGAAATCTCGATGAACATAGATGAACATAGATGTGGATAGTCTGGAGGAAAACATAGGCTACTTACTATTGTATTTTTTTAATTCCACGCACACGGAGTCGCAGGCGAAAGCTATTGTAGTCATATATTTTTTTGTAGACATTATGTTTTTTACTATGTTTAAGAATAAAAACTTACTTTTAAAACTTCAGTGAATCCATAATCTTTGCCTATTAATATATCTTTTTCCGTATCGAGAATGGCAACACATATCAATAAATGGAAATTAGCGCATGGCAACCCCGTCCAGAGCACTTCCCATAACCTGAAACGATGTAATATTTTAAATATTTCCTTAGTCCAAAAAATTAGTTATTTTCCATTTTTCTTCCATACAAACATGTGATATTATGTATTAAATTAAAAAAATGGGTCTAAATGGCAACTATTCAACATCAAACTAAAGAATAATCAAATAAAAATATTAATAATTTTCTGAAGTTTGTAACTATACATATTTATGCTGACTGTACATCTATATAAAGAAGAAATATTTGTATTTTTGTATTGTAATAACTCAAAAACTACTGGGCCACTATTAAAAATTCTTTCACCATAGAAAGGTTATTTATCTGTAACATATGTTCATTACATATATATTTTTTTAATTGAGAACTTTAAGTCCATAAAAAACAATATTTGTGTAACCTCATGATATCAGTATGCGAGAACTCCCTCTTGAACCAGACGAGCAGCCATCGGAAGCAGAAGTACATGTTGCCGGAGTCCTTCTGCGCGAGGTGCTGCGCCAGCTCGGGGCTCGCGAACGTTAGCAGCTGCTGGAGATGCAGCAGTTGCTGCTTCATGCCCGCCTGGTCCATGTCGAAGTTAGGTGCCTGGACAACACAATATATATCTATAGTAATATAAGAAAACACACACTTCTTTGTTATATAGGATGTCAATCACAATCACAATATATTTTTTATGCACTTTAAAAAATAAAGCCCTGGACTTACGAGTCTATAGGCTATATTTTTTTGTACACCATAAGGTGGCAAACGAGCAAGTGGCCACCTAAATCCGCCGAAATGGCGAAGCGACCGCTGCCCATAGACATCCGCAATTGCCGATGCGTTGCCTACCCTAAATCGACTTTTTATTAAAAAAATAATTATTCATAAATATTACAGTATATTGCTGACATCTTAGGCAGCAAAGAAGTGTGTGTTTACGCTTTATTATATTAGTATATAAGTATATATTACTTACAATTCTCTCCATGAAACCGGCAAAACACCAAAAGCTATCAACTTCGTTGCCCAACAACAACAACAATGGCGCCAAAATATCACTCATCCCTTGCACATAACCTAAATCAAAGTTGTACATCACATATGTCATTAGTATATCTTGAAGCACTATTAAATTTGGGTTATTTTCACCGGCATAAAATGGATGAGTTCTGTCCGTTCTATTAACATCTTTTTCCACTAAACTCTTCCTTTCTCTATATTCTGAGAATCTTGACTCCTGTCCTTCAGTCATTGACCTCCATTGCAACTTCATAGAGAAATATTCCTCTGTTTTCCGTCTTTGTAGATTTTTTATCTCCGAATGTGTCATTGTCCACGGATAATAATCCAATAGGTATTTCCATACAGAATTGCGTATTGAATGTGCTACACCCTGGGAAGGAAAAAAACAATGACTTTAAAAGCTAACCTCATCAACTTGCCCTTATCCCTTACAGAGGGTCGGCATAGTATGTGCTGCTCTTCCATGCATTTCTATCAGCCGTCATATCTGAATCCACTCCCTTAAGCATATCCTCTTTCACACAATCCATCCATACTTTTCGGTCTTCCCCTTCCTTTGTAGCCATCCACATACATTCTTAACACTTTCTGGTTTATGTCCCCATCGTCTCTTCGCATAACATGTCCGTATGATTTTAAAACTTAACCTAAAACCTAATTATCTCGACCTAGGGGCACTTCTATTTATATTCCATCATTTTCTATTGTGCAAATAAAAATTAGTTCCATATTTTTCCACAATATGATGAGAGTTTTATATTTCTGGTTGTACTATATACTAAAAGTGGTCACACTATCATGTTTGTGTGATGCACGTCTCAATGTTTTACATATCCTGGATTATTTATTCATTATTGTTTGTTGTTCAATATTTGTGTTACAATTGTGTTATTTAATTTTAAATTTTACTAATATAAATACGAAAGTTAAAATGGATGGATGTTTCTTACTATCTACAAAATTGCTTCATGGTGAAAGACATAGATATAGAAGTCTTGAATAACATAGGTTAAAAAGTTTCTTTTTTAATTTCATCCAGACAGAGTCACGGGCAACAGTTAGTAAATAATAATTAAAAAAAGCTTACCCCTCTAAATATGAGTTGTTTTACACCTTCCACTTCAGTAACTCGACCATCAGTGTCCTGTAAGCCATCCCATTTCTCCGTTGATAATGGTGTGCCTCTGAAATTAAATACTTGATACCTGAATATTGCTGAACAATTCGATCCAACAATCTATGCTGAAAGTGTCACAGGACCACTTTCATCATCGCCAGCTCTATGTCCTCACTGAGGGGCTCGGAGGCTTCCCTAAGTTAGGGTGACTAGGCCATAGTCAACCACGCTGGCCCAGTGTTGGTTGGTTGACCTCACACAGATCTTTGAATTTCTTCACCAATATGTGCAGGTTGAATCACGATGTTTTCTTTCACCGTAAGATTCACATTGATTCGACCCTAGGACTTAGGAATACAGGACCACTATTTATTTATCAGTCTTCCAACCAAAATTTACCAATA
>LD688971.1:7149461-7161575 GCA_003118335.3 Papilio memnon | reverse complement strand
CATCCCGCTTACCGTTTATACCTTCATTACCATAGTACACTGCAATTTATATTACCTATATGTTTAAATTAAGATAATAAGTTATAGATATTATAATAATCCTATTAATATTATAGATGCAAAAGTTTAGATGGATGGATGTTTGTAGCCTAAACTGCTGAACGGATCTTGATGAAATTTAACATATTTGGAGAGAATAGTCTGGAAGAACACATAGGTTGCTTTTGTTTTTTTTTTAATTTCACGCGGACGAAAGCGACAGTTAGTATTAACTAAACATTTCGTTGTATGTTAGAAATGACTGTGAGTAAAAGTAAATTAGATATATTTTTTAATTAAGATTAATTTCTACAATAATTAATGATTATCATGAGTTATTAGGGATAATGAATACTTAATACTAATTACTTAGCTAATACTAGCATTAATTTACGCTACCATATTTTATACACTATATGGTATATGGTTGAGTATATTAGAGGAAGTTTGAGAGTAGCCCCAGTGGTAGAGAAGGTAAGGAGTAAAAGGTTAGCATGGTATGGGCATGTTCTGAGGAGAGATGAATTGCATGTAACAAGGAGAAAGTTATGAGTGTGGAAGAGTACAACGGTATAGGTAGACCTAGAAAGAGATGGATGGATTGCATTAAAGGTGACAAAATCAAAAAGGGAGTCATGACTGAGATGACGTATGATAGCGTTATGTGGAGGACAAAAACCTGTTGCGCCTATGGGAGTAGGATAAGTAGGAAAATGTTGATAGTATATGGTTTACTGTATATGTTGTTCTATGTATTATGATACATATCTACATATATGAGTGAATTTTACTGGAATTATGCAGTATTCTAAGAAAATTAAAAAAATAATTAAAATTGTGTAATTGTTTTCTATGAAATCTCAGATATCACTCACCACTTGCATTTTCTGTTTCATGTTTGCAGTTAAACAAAAAGTATTAATTACATGAACCCAAATTAATTTAAAGGCTCACAAAATAACTCCTAATTAATTTCCCTATCTATACTAATATTAATCTTTATTACTATTTTTGTGTAAACTCAAAACACTGAACCGATATTAAAAATCTACTTGTATTGTTAATTTTGTTTTATTTCTCCCAGATGAATTCATGGACAAAAACCACTTTATATAAGAAATACATACCAATATCAGTGAGTTTTGAAAAAGCCTCCATAGTTGTTTCATAAGGTCTTTGTCTCAAATTTGATACCAAACTCCAAACAACATCAGTTGGATTCTCCGTAAATATATCCAATTCCGCAAACGATTTGTTCAAAACTTGAGTCTCTCTGTTCGGTTCCACAACTATGTATGTGTTTTTATCACTTCTCGCTTTAGTTGTTTTGACGTGATTCTTTAGATATGCTACAAAGATTTCCGCATTCCCATGTTGGAAATAAAAAGACATCTGCCAAACGCCTGATTTAGTCGAGAATTGCATCTGCTGATTATTTCGGGATACTCGGAATGTTTTCAGTTCGCTCAAAGGTATCTTTATTATTCGGGCTCTGAGTGTTGCATAATCTGATGTCATATTTCCACTTAGAGTTCGTTGACGTCGACCTGAAATATTGGACAAATTACTCACGTAATTTTTTTAAACACTTCATACATATATTCTTATTAAATGAACAAGTAACAAGTAAGCAAATCATTTTAGACTGACATTCTAATAGGAACAATCAATGTTACATTACTTAATGTTAATAATGTTATAAATACAAAAGTTTAGATGGATGAATGGATGGATGTTTGTTAGAAGGTACCACCTACAGCTGAATGGATCTCTTTGAAATTTGGTATAGACATAGAGCATAGTCTGGAAGAACACAAAGACTACTAAATATTTTTTTTATCTGCATGAACAGAGTTGCTAGCTAGCTTTCTAATAAGAACAAACACTGTAATGCAATTTTTATAAAACAGTAATGCATATGATAACTTGTTTAATCAATTTAATTAGTATAAAAGTAATATTAGAATATATTTATGCATTTTAGTATAAATAATACACTAACCAATAGTATTAACAACTGCCCATTCCTGGTCCTGTGTGTCCGAATCAATAGTGATCAAATCATTAGGTCTCCATTCTACGCATTTAGTGCCATCGGTATTCTGCACTATACAGAGCATACCAATAGAGTTGAGCTCATTAATAGAACGACCAATACATGACTTAAGTAATACTCCATCCTGTGTAAAGAGATCCTGGAAAGTTCATATTTAGTTAGTTGTAGGAAATATGGTTCATGGCTAGTACATATTTTGTGTGGATTCATATTTGATAACTTGCAGTTGCCAGCGTCTTTGTCCACGCAATATAAAATTAAATAAAAGCCTATAATATGCCTGTCTATGTCAGCTACCCTTCAGTGTAAGTCCAGTCAAAATCGGCCCAGTCGTTTCAGAGATTACCCGGAACAAACGCAACTTGCGGACAGACAGACAGACAAAAATTTTCTAAATGCGATTTTCGTTACTAGCAACGCAAATACATTATCTTCCCAATATCTGGAATTTTTCTCTTGATATTGCAGACACTCCAATTTTATTATATGTATAGAAGATTGCTTATACAGCTAAAACCCATAAAACTCATACAAGCTAAACTACCTATAACTGCTGAATTATCTGATTATCAATTTAATTATGATACATCTGACCTTGTTTATTTCAATTACTAGAAGCATCTATGAACAAAGAGGGTATTGCAAAATATTTATTTTCGTCTTTGTCGGGTACTTTGTAATTATTAATTTACAAGCCTTACAACCTACATAATTAAATGTATATTTATAAATAGCTGATTATGAATATTACGAATGGTAAATAAATAGACCATGGCACTATAACATTATGTGACGCAGTTTCCGAAGTATGAAAAACATTCCTAATTAAAGTACGTAGATCTACCGACGATAAACTACAAGGTCAGAATTATGTGGCAAAATTAAACAATAATTCTATTGAGGATGAAGTTACTTACTTTACACTGCTCAGGAATATCTTCAACGGAACTCGAAGACATTTTGTTTACAACACATAAATCGAAGTTAAAAATGAAAAACTCATGTATAATAATTCGCTAAATCACTTATTGCCAATTTAAATCCATATTTTATATTATTATTTTCATGAATGGTAAACAATGGAGCACAGTTAAAAAGAAAAGAATAAAAAAAAACTTGGAAAAGGTATGTCGTAGATTGCTACAAGGTTGCTCTATTCAGTTATGGATTTTAATTTCCAAGAAATTATTAGAGCCTTGATTATTTCAGATTTCTCAACGAGTTATACAATAATTGGGTAGATTTTTTAAGAAACAAATAGCTTTTATAATGGACAAATTCAGTTTTTTTCTGAAACTCTGAAACTAAAATTCGCTGGATTAAATCAATGACAACACCAGAAAACAAAAACACGTCAAGTGAAAATTGTCAACGTCAACGTCAATCAAATGTCAAGTTTGTTGGCATTTGGGTCAGTGGACGCCGTTTATGTATTTATTTTTGTATAAATCCAGTTATTTAAAAACAAAACATAAGAATTACTCGCTGGGATAAGAGAATAAGTTTTTACCGTAATTATACCCAACTTCACTGCACACTAATATAAAATGACGAATCTTGATGTAAGTGTTGATTTTTCAATATAATTTTAATATTTCCTTAATAAAAAACGAAATATTACATGCTGGAGAAGTTTATTTCGATGGTGACTTATTAGAAATTTATGTAACATACTCATTTTACAAATGAGGTTTACCTGAATTCAAAAAACAACAATAAACCTGAATTCCTGTATATTCAACCAATAAATTTGAATAAAATCCTTCAATCCTTACTTTTCAAACAAATTTATTTATAATAACTAAAGATTAACGTTTCCCCGTTTTTATAAAATACTTACAGCTCATTTTTTATTTAATTTGTGCTGTTGCTATGCACCATAACCTTAAAAAAAACTGTGTACTGCTAAATATTGGTAACAGCTGTGTATATAATGTAATAAAAAGATGTAAATAAGGAATAAACGCCTGTTTGCGACATATCATTGAGTCAACACCATAACAAATTTTTCTTTTTGGTGTCAGTCAGAATGAACAATTTATTAGAAATTATTAGACTAATTATTATAATATTCTCTTAATGAAGATAAAGTAAAATTGCATTTTAATTATTGTGCTTCTTTATTTAATTATTAAACCATTAGATTTTAAATTCCAGGTCAGCAACAGTAGTACTGATAGTAGCTCTGGGTCCACATCGGATTCCAGCAGCAGTGAGAGCTCTTCAACCACCTCTGGATCAGGTTCTAGCAGTTCCGACTCTGATTCCTCGACCTCTGAGACGACAGCAGCAACTGCAGCCACAGTACCACCGAAATCACCCACAAAACCGACAGAAGAAGCTAAAAAGAAAGATGAACAGAAACCAAGACGAGCATCTAAGACAAAAACATCATCAAGTGAAGAAGAAGCACCCAAAGCAGCAAGTCCAAAAGCCCCACCGAGACGTAGAGCTTCAGCCAAACCCAAGTCAGCAACTGCGGTCCTTGTTAAAGCAAAACCAGCCCCTCGTACAACAACAGGTGCAAAGGCGAAAGCCATTTCGAAAACTATACCCAAATCCCAAACAAAATGTGATAATTTGAAAAAGAAGAGCATATTTTCCCCTGACAACAGTTCTGAATCCGAAACTGAAAGCAAAAACAAACCAAAACAGGGTGCAAAAGAAACCCTAATTAATAAGAAAGTAACAAGAAAATCAAGTGATGAAACACCAGTTACACAACCTGTGGTCCAAGAAGATAATACTGTCAAAGAGAATGCTAAACGAAGAAGTAGTAGGAATAGTGGTCCACCGGCCAAGAAAGCCGTGGAAGATAAAAG
Source organism: Papilio memnon (assembly GCA_003118335.3). Classification (NCBI taxonomy): domain Eukaryota; kingdom Metazoa; phylum Arthropoda; class Insecta; order Lepidoptera; family Papilionidae; genus Papilio; species Papilio memnon. The sequence continues at coordinate 7,156,658 of LD688971.1, read as the reverse complement.
TGCGTCCTCTTGCTCATCCAGTCAGTCATCGGTCGAATCTGTATCTTCAGAAAGCGACAGTGAACCGACTTCCAAAAAAGACAGTGGAAAAACTATTAAAACGAAGCCAGCCACAGTAACAAGTAAGGTAAGAAAATATGGTTGAAATATTCAATTGTAGAAGACATTTATAAACTTACCCATTATGGAAAAATTGTTGTTAACAAATTGCTAAGTGGCAACCAATCGGAATGCTCCACTTAAGGTCCATACAGACAAACCGAGGTGGAGAGTAGAATAGATTTTATTTGGAAATTAAATTGAGCTTTATACAATTGAAACAAGGTTTAATTTAATTTTAATCAAGACCAAGCATAAAGAAATATGTGTCAAGTGAAAATAAACCTTGTTCAAATTGAATAAAGGTCAATTTCATTTGTGATAAAAATATCTGCTCTACACTCCAGTCTGTATTGACGGACTCTACTAGGCAGAGTTCGGAGTCACTAGATTACTTTATTGGAAAGTTTTATGGCCTATCTTGAATACTGTAACTATATTTAAATATGATAAGGCCACACTTAAACTCCAAATTACATGAATGTTGTGACGTCAATCAGATTGAAAGCGGCGTTTACGAATCAAATTATTTCCGATTCAGTACTCAGCTGTTAGTCATGCTGTTTAGTTTTAATTCTCCGATGCCTTGCTTTGTTGATTCATGTTAAAGAACTCTTACGTATTTCAGCAAGTGGATGTAGCTACAAAAGGCAGTGAAGCAGGAGAGTCAGCAGCTCTTGGGGCGGTGCCTCGTAAGCTGACCAGGTCGTTCTCAGCGCGCGCCAGCAGACTGGCAACTGCTGCCAGACCAGTTCACACTGACACCGACTCGGATGTTGATGACAAGAATGATAAGAAGTAAGCATACTGATAATAGATATGATAAAGGTGCTTTGACCATATATAAAATCCTTTGAACTATAAACGTACTAGCTTTTGTCTACGACTCCGCCCGTGTGGAAATAAAAAAAAATCAAAACAAATTAGTCTATTTGTTCTTCCAGACTATATTCTACATCTGTGCCAAATTTCAATCACATCTGTTCAGCAGTTTAGGCTACAAACTCTAACAAACATCCATCCATCCATCTAAACTTTCCCATTTATAATATTCCGATGATAGTCGGAATTCATTGTAAATGAGAAATTATAATGAACATATCTAAGGCTGTATTCACAGATTTATTTAAAACAGGCATAATTCATAGACAATAAATAAATGACATTTGTCAGTGTACTGTGTAAACATAATTTATTATTTCCATTGAATTTGGCTATATTGATTGCCAGATTTTCCGAAAAAAAAGATACCAATTTAGCTTTGAGTGTTTTCATTGATTTTAATTCATATTTTAGCATTTAAATGTTTTTTAACCGACTTCAAAAATGGAGGACTTTCGCAATGCGTCTAAGCTTTTTTTAAATTCTGTACCTTAAAGAAAAAGAAATATTTTGTAACTACATATTAAAATGACGAGACTTATTTTTTGTTGATTTCCAGTAGAGATCTAAAGAAGAACCTAAAAGGTCGTCCCCCCGCTATCCCGCGGTCCCCCGTGGTGGCGGACACGGCGCCCATCATGCCCTCGGAGCGATGCTGCCCTGTTAGGGGGTGCGATTCAACGGGACATTTAGGTAATATACTATGTAACTACAATTTACTGGGTTTCTGTAGTATTTCAACAAATATGAAGGTGATATGTAAATTACAAAAATTTTGAAATCAATTCCTCTTAGATTTTGTCATTTTTATGATTTTTTTTTATCTTTTCATATTTCAATTTTATATTTTAAGGTTAGGATTTTATTACTTGAATACCATCAACTAATAAAATCCTAACCTTAAAATAACTTAAATATACGGCGGCCATCTTGAAGTTATCCGTTTGTATTCTACTAATCATTGCAAGAATTATGTTATACTTGAAGGAATAGCGAGCACGATGTTGATAAAGGGGGGGCTAGGAAAAACTGTCAACTGTATCTTGGGAATGTAGGAGGATTTTAAACTCATCACCCAGGGGGGGCTGACAATGCTCTTGGTTAATCTAGTTGATTACATTTTTATTTTTGGGAGTTTTTTGTAAATGAATGAGGATGTTATTGTGCATAAGGCGGCAAAGCTCGGCGCCACTTCACGTGGGACGCGTGCCCCGTGTACCACAACGTGACGGCGGCGTGGTGCGTGGCGGCGGGCGAGGAGCGCGCGGCCGCCGGCGCCGCCCGCCGCCGCGCGCTCGCCGCCCTGCAGCAGCGCCCGCGCGCCATGCCCACCATCGAGCAGCGCGCGTACCAGCTCAAAGTTAAAGTACGAACTCTACATACTTTTAAACAATAATTGTAACTAGCGATGTTAATTTAAACACTCACAGTTAGAGATCCCGCCATTAATTTGTTTTTTTTTTAAATCTCTTTCGCTGATGATGATGATGTGTGTCAGGATTTGCGTTCCAAATGGAAAGGCAGCCAGGAGTTGCGGGAGAAGCTGTCAGCGTCCAGTGAGGAGATGTCGGAGGAGCGGGAGCCGGTGCTAGAGGGCTTCGCCCCTGACTACGACCTGCGGCTGTTCCGTGAGGCGCAGGCGCTCTCCGCTATCAAGATTGAAGAGGAACTCGGAGATCTACCTTCTGATAAAGGCACCAGGTATCGTGTTGATTTAAATATCTAAAAGATAATAATAATTAATAGCACTAGCTTTTTGTATTACTGATCTTTTTGACCAACTATATAAATACTATTTTTTTATATATGGGCACCGATTACAATGATTTTTATGATCCGACTAGTTTTTGCCTTCGACTCTGTGCAAGGAACTAAATAAAGTAGCCTATTTATTCTTCCAGACTATCCTCTACGTTATGCCAAATTTAATCGCGATCCGTCTAAACTTTCGCAATAATATAAGTAAGATTATTTACTGCCAGTCAGTCTGATACGTAACTTGTAGACTTCTCTGATTCAATTACCAAGTAATATTTACGTTCTGAGCCAAAATTTTGAATGTACAGATATGTAGTGATGGGGAAGTTCATGATGGAGGTGTGGTACCAGTCGCCGTACCCGGGGGACGCGGCGCGCGTACCACGGCTGTTCGTATGCGAGTTCTGTCTGGGACACCACAAGTGCGCGGCCGGCGCAGCGCGGCACCGCACCAAGTGCGTCTGGCGACATCCGCCTGGAGACGAGGTAATACAAATATCTGTGATAGGTCAAAATATGATAAATGTCAATTTTACATGTAGTACTGATACGACCAAATGAAATAGCATTTTTGTCATTTATACCTATACTAGCGTTTGCCCGTGACTCCGTCCGCGTGGATTTAAAAAAAGACGAATTGAGTAGTCTATATGTTCTTCCAGACTATGTTCTACATCTTTGCCAAGTTTCATCCAGATCCGTTTAACCGTTTAGGCTACAAACTCTAACAAACATCCATCCATCTAAACTTTTGCATTTATAATAATGAATAATAAGTCATACAGAGCAAAAAGTACTTATTGTCTATGATGAATTAAAAAATGATAAAAGTATAGTCTGTGTTCATGACGTAGCTTAATGGCGAAAGAATTTTTGAAATCGGTCTAGTAGTTTTCGACTGTTACCATAGCAACCGTGCTTCCTTATCAGCTTGTAGTTTATGGTCCCTTTCCCACATGAAAGTTTTTTCGAATTTATTTACCCCCTAAGTTTAATAGCGTAAAAATATTTGGCCTAAAGCGTGACGTAAGTGAAGGGCTTTTTATTAAAGAAATAATTATTCAAAAATATGCTGTGTTTACTGAGATCCTACGCCACGAAGTAAGGAACACCTTAAAAAAAACTATTAATAACAATTAATAGTTTTTTTTTCTTGTTAGTACTTTTTGTTCAAGTGCATTTATTATGTTGCAATGTGATTTTGAGCTGATTAAATTATTATTATTAATAGTTAATTTACGCAGGTGTACCGCAAGGACAAGTTGAGCGTGTGGCAGGTGGATGGCCGCAAGCACAAGCAGTACTGCCAGCAGCTCTGCCTGCTCGCCAAGTTCTTCCTCGACCACAAGACGCTGTACTACGACGTGGAGCCCTTCCTCTTCTACGTCATGACCTGCGCAGACCAAGAGGGTTGCCATATCGTAGGATACTTCAGCAAGGTAACACGCATCTAACTCTCTGATAGCCAGTTCCTCGCGAAGTTTAATATATGTGTAATTATCTATACTAATATTATAAAGAGGAAAGATTTGTTTTGTATTTTTGTATGTATTGAAAAAACTCAAAAACTGGGCTGATACTGGGCCGATTTCAAACATTTTTTCGCTATTAGAAAGCTATGTTATCGCTGAGTAACGTAGGCTATAATTTTTCGTGGACGAAGTCGCGAGCAATAGCTAGTGTTACCTCGAACGTAATTTCAATAATCTATATCTTTTATCTATACATATAATACAATTAGAGTGTCTGTTTGTAATATCAAAAGAAAAATTCCAGATTTCGTAAAGATGATGTATTTGCGTTTCTGATAACGAAAATCGAATCTAAATAATTGTTGTCTGTCTGTCCACAAGCCGCGTTTGTTCCGGGTAATCTCCGTAACGGCTGAGCCGACTCCGACCGGACTTTCACTGAAGGGTAGCTGACATAGACGGCCATATTATGGGCTACTTTTTTATCTTAATATTACGTGGCCCGAAGTCGCGGGTAACAGCTAGTATTCAAATAATTGCCTTGTTCCTTACAACGTGTCAAACTTCTTACAAATAACCAATTAAGTAAACCAAATAAATAATTTGACATGTACCAATGACCGACCATTTTTGGTATAAAGTCATAAATCTGCGTTATTATTATTCCTCGTCGTCTTAATCAGTACAAAACGGTCAAATGACTACGTTTTAAGGTAGAACACTACCAGATTCCCCGATTGTACTTTGTGAGAGATCTGCAGGTAGGGTTTTTTTTTTAGATTGAGAATAACGCCATCTAGTTGAAATTTAAAACAATTCCAGTTTGTTTATCTTCGGGTAGAGTTTTTTTCAGATTGAGAATAATGCCATCTAGTTGAAATTTAAAACAATTCCAGTTTGTTTCTCTTCGACATTGGTGTTGATGTTTTGTCAATTCCCGTAACGTACCAGTTGCAATATTCTTTTGTAAAATGTATTTTTTAATACGATAAATGGGAACATGAAGATTGCTGGTTGTTTGATAAAAGAGCATATGGAAATCAATCGTAATCATAATTAATATTATAAATGCGAAATTTTAGATGAATGGACGTTTGTTAGAGTTTGTAGCCTAAACGGCTGAGCGGATTTCATATATTCACATAGGCTACTCACTTTTGTTTTTTTTAATTCCACGCAGACGGAGTCGCGGGCGAAAGCTAGTTTCTTATAATTATGACGACCAATTACGAATTCTATGTGTTTATTTTTTCAAATGTATTCTATTTTTTTCCTACAATAAAATATCCTTTTACAATAAAGAAACGATTATAGGAACGCCTCACTTTTCACTCTAAATTTGCAGACACGAAAACGAATAAAAAATAGTATCTAACAATACAAAGAAAAGTAACAGTAATAAGGCAAGGCCGCAATTAAATACAAAACCACTGACAAATTCCAATTTTTCGTTTCTTTTCCTGCAGGAGTTAAAAAACGTAACTGACATTTAAGACCTACGCAAAGCCTTGACTATACGTAGGTCGCGTACTATACTCATTGAGTCGCGTCAGCTGTGGGGTCGTTGACCGCGGGGTGGGGGCGGGACACACCCCCGAGCCCACCCCCACACACACCCCGCAGACCCCCAACCGGCTGCGTAAGTACTCGCGTCGAGATTCCCAAAGTACTGAGTACGATTCAGGGTTCCCTTGTCCATTTATCGGATAGTATGTTTTGATTGAAATGTTAACACTCGGTTTTAATATCACATTATTTGTACTTAAATTGGTTATAAAGCAATTTTTTTTTGTTAAGAGAATACAATAACAGGATAATGACAGACAAACATTTCTGTTACCACTACGTATGTACCTTTGATAAGCAAAATTAAATTAATACTTTTCATAATGAGTCGGAAATTAAAGGTTATGTTCTGAACCCCATAGATTTTAACACAAATAGAGGACGCAATCTCAATTATTTGTTGCAATATCAATTATATAGTCGGCGATTTTAATCTGACCCAACGTCGGGCTTTTTCGATCCGAAAATGGGATTATTCGAGAGCACACGTTAGACCTGCTATTGAAAGGCAACAGAACCTCAATACGGGAACTTTCCAGACTTATTGAAAACACTTTGACTACCCTAATGTAATTTGGGATTGTAAGCTTCTTGGGACCAGTCGATATTAATTTATATGCGCTGGTTCCTTACATTTGTAGTACCAAAGTTAGGGTTGTCAGCAAAATTTTATGTAACTGTAACCTACAGTACTACATATTATATCGACGGTTCCTGTGTAAACTTAAGTAACTGCGAAATGCAAATTTTATAGGAGAGCTTATCAAACCTATAAACTAAACACAGTAGTGAAATTTGATAGTATGGATTTATTCGTATTGTAGCATTGCAACAAAGTCCATAGCAAATTTACATCTTTTTCAAGTTGAAGGAGAATATCTTCGTGAAAAATGCTAAACATGCACTTTCGGATTTTTTAGTATTATATGGAAGTTCATGTTTTATTAAAATCAGCCAGATCTCTCAAAGGAAATTAACTGATAGTTCATTTTGCATTCAAAGTTCATAGGAATAAAGTTAAAAATCGCGTGCCGTTATAAATTACTCTTTCATTTACTACGTTCACTACAGCCTACGCCGTAGCGTAGCGGTACGCTCTTGACGTAAACCGTGACTGCTTGTAGACCGTCTACGCCGTAGTAAGGCGTGGCTTCTTGTAAATGAAACCCGTGAAGCCATAACTACCAGGAAATTAAATTGCAAGCAATTTTAAATTAACTAAACTTCATTGTATTTGAAAAATAATTAGTATCGTATTACATTCTGGTTGTAAACTTCAGGGACCTTATATTAAAGTTGTACAAATTAACATTTGTTTTGGCAAAATTCCCACAGAAAAAAAAATCAACTCAATAATATTTACGTCTTTATGAATAAACTAGCTTTCGCCCGCGACTCCGTCCGCGTGGAATAAAAAAAA
>LD688971.1:7087418-7112594 GCA_003118335.3 Papilio memnon | reverse complement strand
CCGTTTAGGCTACAAACTCTAACAAACATCCATCCATCTAGACTTTCGCATTTATAATATTAGTATGAACTATGATATAATTTAAATAAGATTAGAACTCTTTAATATTTTTTTTTTCTTATTTAATCGATCTACTATAAATATTTGGAAAAGTGCGTGTTACTCAATGCAGGGTGCATGCCTATACTCGTTAATTGTTTGAAGACAGCTTATGTTGTCAGTACAAAAAACGTCCGATGTGTTGTCTGCATGTTTTGAAATAGGAATTAATTGACTTTTCAAAGCGTTTTCTATCTTTTTAAGTGTAAATTGTTCAGCTACTTAATTGTGTTTATAACCACTGTAGAAAAGCTCTATAATGTATTTTTAAAGAAATCGTGGGGATACTTGACCATCGTAACGTAACGCACGCGATACGACTTTTTGTAAAGTGCACCGGAGCGAATGACGGTTGAAGAAAAATGTGGAATGAGATTATGATTATATAGAAACGGTAATATCATGGTAAAAATTGTAGGTTGTCAGCTCGGAGTTTATATTGATCATACCAAGGTTATAAGTAAGAAAAAACAATATTTGAATCCTTTAGGGGTAATAAAAAAAACATATGGTTCTAAAATTCTGTCTGTTATCAAATTACTCTATGATTTTGTCAAATGAGTTTGACATTTGACGTGTATCAATGTCAGAATTTGCCAGTTTGCAAAAAAACAAATATTTTGGGTTTTGTGACAAACACTAAAGCGTAATAACTACAATTTAAGGCTTTTGCTACACTTTTCATTCACATTATTTATTTATCCAGATTACATGATCCATAGTAAAAAAAATGATAAATGCCTTTTGGACTCCATTCCTAATATGTTTGGGGTAAGTCTTTGTGCAGTTATTCAATTTATGGTAATTCTATGAGATGTTATGAGAGAATGAGATATTATATTGTGTTATTATTTCAGTATAAATTATGTGCAACTCAGAGAAATTAAGGCAAATGTCCCTCAGTGGGATTTATTGATTTTTACCCAAAGTTGGCCCGCAACTGTATGTATTGAATGGAAGGAACATGATCGTACACATACATGCAACTTGCCGACTAACAAAGATTCATGGACCATTCACGGCATTTGGCCCACAAAGTTGGGGACAATCGGGCCAGCTTTCTGTAACAGAACTTGGCATTTTGATCCGGAACAAGTCAGGCCAATAGAAAAGAATTTAGAACAGTTATGGACCAATGTTGAAACTGGTAAGTACATATTTAGTACTAAGTACATAATAAATCTGCAACCAAAACAGGTAGAGCTAGATCTAGGAATAGACAAGTCACATGAACTATAATGTTTAAACTTAAGATTATGTACAAATATTTCAGCAGCTTAAATCCAGTTATGTGATTCTTGTTACAAAAAATGTATGTATTTTATCTCAAAAACATGATGTGTGCAAATTGTGTCATTGACAATGAGGTCAGTGAATGCATAATTAATGAGGGCCTCAAAATTTAAGAAGAGTAAATAACGATCACATGTAAAATTTACTGTAGTGTTAAAATTTAAATAATAATAGCATTATCATGATATTTCTTTTACAAAAATAGATTTCTATTGTATTTTTGGTTCTATTGTATTGAGTGGTATTTTTCACATCTCTGCTTTGTCATGTCAAGTCTTAAAACTGGTTCAAAACATAGAAAATTTTCACATTCCAGGTACTTCAACATATGCTCTCTGGGCCCATGAGTGGAACAAACATGGTACATGTGCGGCTGTACTCGAACCTCTTAATTCTGAACTCAAATACTTCAGCATGGGTCTCAATTGGGTACAGAAGTTTATGGTCCATGATATTTTACAATCATCAAATATAGTCCCGTCTAATACCAATGAGTATTCAGTAATGGATATGTTTAACTCGATTAAAAACAAATTAGGTGTTAACCCAGTTATTGAATGCAGAAAAGAGAAAAATAAGAGTTATTTAGCTGAAATACGTATTTGTTTCACGAAAACACTTGAGTTGCATGATTGTGATGGTGTTTTGAATTTAAAAGCGAAGATGTATGAAGGTAAAACAATACTGACTAATTGTGACACTTCACAGGGTGTTTTATATCCTCACTATCCAAGCAACACATATGTTAATTTATATAAATTAGCTATGTGGTTACAATGGCTTACATTATAATCGGATAAAACCGGTTTTAATATATTCCAATTTATTGCCATACGTTTTTTTTAATAATTAAGAAAGTTCTACATATGGTCTAAAGAAACTATATAAAGAAATACCAAAATAAATCAATACGGCATTCACATTTTTGTGTCAATAGAATTAGTGAAAATTCTAGATATTTGTTTGGTCAATTTTTGCATATTGCAATAATGTAACATTAACCTCTTTTCACATTATATTTGTTTGTTTCAAGAAATCGCTTACATAACAGTTTAAAATGAGTTTTTACTTACACCTTGTTAAAGCAATAATTATATTTAGAAACCAGATCTTAGGTTTTGACTAACTTATTGTAATATACACCATGTTTTTAACTAAAGTAAAATAAAAGACTTTGTACACTGCCATACAATAACATTTTGATAAACTTTTTTTTGTTAGTTGTAAGCGCATTAATGAACCGACAAAAGTGGTTTAAGTAACTGTAATTTGTCTGGTTTTTTTTCTTACTAATCAGCAGTCATTTTTGAAAAAACCTGCACAAGTAGGACAATTTTTTTTAGCTCAAATAGCTATATTGACTAGCACTAAGAATAACTGCAATAATTACACAGATCATTAGAAAATATGTTACAATTTTTTTAATTAAAAAAAATAGTTTTGCCGATATTATATTAAGCGGTGTCTACTGTAACTGTTTATTTTTAATGAATTTATAGTCTGTTTTTCTGATTTCAAGATTTTTTAAAAATAAATACGAATCAAAAAAATGTAAGGTCTTTTATTGTGGAATAAGTTATCAAATTCAGCTAATGTGCTTTCGTCATAATAAAAACTACCCATTAATAATCAAAAAAAGGATTTATTGTTTAAATTTGTTTATTTTGTTTTAATGTTCATTTGTATTTATTTTCTTAGGTTTCTTTGAACACTACCAGTGAGATTTAAAATTAAGAAAAATAAATCACAATTACACAAACTTTATTCACCATAATGCTGCGAAATTCTTTCAAAACCCATACATTTATTTGGAAAATTCCATTATCATAGATTAAATATAAGGTAAATTAAAACACCGATGTTTTAACACTTCACTTATTCAGTTCAGTATAATTTTACATTTTATTGACTTTGACCTCTGGAGACTATGATAACAGCGGATGGTACCAGACCTGTAAGGAATTGAATAAAATAATTACTGTGAGGTTCCACTGTCAAACATGCACAAACAATATTGATTATAGAGAAAAGTACTAGGTAAAGCCATAATTGTACTAATAAATTCTGCCACTTCATGAGGGATAGTTGACAATCACACATTTTTCAATGTTTATAAATGTCTTTATAGACTATTTTCTTTACCTGAATTAATATCTTTATGAATGGATACTGACTCAAAAAATTGTACACACAAAATGAGCAGACAAGCAAGTTTAGAATTTATTGTTCTTTTAATTTGATAGTGTAATATGCACTAGACAGATCCTGTCTTTCAATAGTTAAAGTTGTCCAGCTGTCTTTTAAACCAGAAAGTGTTAAGAATGAATGCGGATGGCTACAAAGGAAAAGGAAGACCGAAGAAAGTATGGATGGATTGTGTGAAAGAGGATATGCTTAAGAAGGGAGTGGATTCAGATGTGACGGCTGATAGAAATGTATGGAAGAGTAGCAAATACTGTGCCGACCATCCGTAAGGGATAAAGGTGATGATGTTTTAAATCTACATTTCAAATAAAACCTGTTTATAATAAAAATATCTTACATACCCAATAAATCTAAAGGCTTGTCATAATCATCAACAGTAAATATCTTCTTTGGGAAGGTGGTCATCAGCTTGAAGTTCTCTTGTTGAGCAAACTCTTGTGAATTCATTTGTAAGTATAACCTGAAACGACATACTAAAATTAACCTTAATCCATCAAATTACTAACCAAAACAAAAATACTAAAACAGGTGCCAAATATCAATGACAAACAGATTATTCTTAACTAACTTCAACTTTTGTAACTTTTTTCAATAACAATTTAATTCTGCCACTCAAAGAAACACATGTTACAAGAATCTATTACACATGAAAATTTCTTAAAGATCATTCTCTACCTGACGGCAGCAAGCTGTTCCTTAGCACTAAAGGTGTGAGACAGTGATTGTCCACTGGGCAGCCGTAGCTGTATGCGCGCCTGCTCGTACGACACTTTGGGTACTGCGGGAGCGGGCTGGGGTGGGACAGGCACTGGGGCAGGTGTCTCCTTCTGTCCTGATGCTGCAAGCCTGGAATCATTGAAGTTTTTTTATATTATAAGTATAATATGTCCACTTCCTATGTGTCTCCTCCACCGTCAAATCCATGTTCCCTTTCCATCCTATTCTTATGAGAAAAAGGGTGGGAAGGAAAGGGGACTAAAGTTGTATGTGTGCCAGAGGCCTAATTTTATAGGAGACTAGCTTTCGTCCGCGACTCCGTCCGCGTGGAATTAAAGAAAACAAAAAAGTGAGTACCCTATGTGTTCTTCCAGACTATCCTCTACATCTATACCAAATTTCATTGAAATCCGTTCAGCCGTTTAGGCTACAAACTCTAACAAACATCCATCCATCTATTTAAACTTTCGAATTTATAATATTAGTCTGATTTGACAGACAATTGGTCGCCTTGGAAGAGGAAATATCCTTTTTCTGCTAAATAAACATTAAAACTTGAACAATTGATGTTTCTTTACTAGAAATACTTACTTTCTAGCTTGTTTGTCGGCTTCAATTTGTGCTCTGACCCTCTCCCTTGCCTTTTGATCTTCAATCTTCTCGCGGCGCCTTTGCTCAACTAACTTCTGCATCTCCTGCTCCTGCATTTTGAGTCTCGCATCCTGCAGGTCTTTGCCTGATTTGATACGGAGACGCTCCTTCTCTAATGCTTCAGCCTGACACACAAAACATATTTTTTAACTTGTCTCATAACAATGTGCCATTTTAGTGGCACTAAAAACGCCTGCTGTAGTGATTGAAACATGTACAAAAATAAAGTAAAAATGCTTTTGCAAAATAAGTAAACTATAGAAACAGGTTAGGAGTATTATGAAAAGGAATTTTTATTAATGTTAATATAAATAATATAATTATCAAATCTTCATTTAGAATAAATAGCCAATGGAACAGAATAAAAATGTTTTACCATAATTTATGACAAAGTATGCTGTAACATAATGCATAATTAGGTAATAAAGTAATAATTAAAATTTGGCTTACCTTTTCTTTTTCTTCCCTTTCCTTTCTCTTCTGCTTCATCATCTCCTCTAGCAAAACTAACTGAGCTTTTTTCTCTTCCTCAGTCAATGGTTTCTTTTCCTCGGTAGATTCAGAGAAACTACTATGATTGGTTTTCGCCGCATGGAATTCCATTTCATCTTGGTTTTTGAATAGTTTTCCGCACTCATCACACTTAAATGATTTTGCCACCGCCGAATCGTCAGACGCCGGCGCAGAAGCCGGTTCTGACGAAGCCGAAGGAGTTACTTCGACATCAGTGCTAGAGTTCCCGCCAATTGTTTGTCCAGATCCCAAATCAGGCTCATCAGCGTGCGCCAATAGCCATTCCATAGCAGGCTCCACGCCTTTATAATTTGTGACCGCTAACGCCTTCTCGCTAAAAACAACAACATTGCTTATAACCTAATTTATTTTGCTGTTTATATGAATACCAACTAAGACTTACGCCCGCTCTTTCGGAAAGCCCATTTCCATAAGTGTTTGAATTTCAGCCATTATATTCTTCTGCGTTAACTTATATAATAACAAGATATTACAAACGGAAAATCACTTTTCATCACCCATCAGCTGTTATTTTACTTTTCACGGCTTGTCGGGTCTTTTTGGTATGACATGCGTAACATATTCTTTGTTGCATTGCGATTGGTCGATGACATTAACTATTCTTTGGGAAGTAACGAACTATAGACAACAACAAAAAAAGGACTTTACTATTTTATTTTTTAGCAAGCTTTGAATCCTTTTAATAACCTGAGAATTATTTTATTTAAATTATTTTTTTACTACACAATTAATGTATAAATAATTATCATAGTGATTCAATGAAATAAACTTATTTAAAAATAAATGTATTATTTTTTTATGTCAATATAATTTGTCATTTTATAACATTCTTATAACAATTCGCATTCAATAGTTAATTTGAAAATATGATTGGAAGACGACAACGACGAAAGAGTGTGCAAAATAGCGATCCCGGCAAAATCTTGGACCTGGTTATGAGCTTAACTGACGACAAGTGTGCACAACTGCAATCCAAAATAAACACATACGTAACTTATTTTTATAATTATATTTTACTTTAAGTTTTTAAAACTACGGGCTAGAATGTAGGTTTCTTACAAGTGAGTGTAAGTTATAAGTTATTATGCGTTTGGTCCGAAATCTTTTCAGGGTCAGTTTCTGAAAGGGAACATACCTATCGGAACAAAAGGGTTGCCAGTTTCTTTTTTTTTTTATCAAAACTGGTGTACGGTTTAATCTAGTTTAAATGGTCTAGCGGGGAAGTACCTTACATTTTAATATCACTATCTAATTTGGAAATGAATACTAGTTTAGATTAGATTTTGAATAATGGGATATGCTCTGAGGCCCAGAGATAACCTCTATGAATTAAAATAAAATACTATCTGCTTGTAGCTCATCCAAGAATGTAATTCAGAGCAGGCACTGCTTGTGGTGGTGAACAGGGAACATTCCGATGCTTTCATAGAAACCGTCGGCTCGTTGATGTTGGTACGCAAGCGTAAGATATCTGTTAGTATCACGGGCCTTGGCTTTTGACATGAATTTGAGGAAATTATTGATTTTGAGGTTATTAATAAATATTTATTGTTAATTTTAGCTGTCTGATAAATTTAAAGTTGTTATGGAGTCAGTTGGCGAGCAGACAGAGTACTTGAGTAATATGGAAGAGGATTTTAAGAGTATCGTCGAACCAGTAAGAGTTAAACTTACTTTAAAACTCCTTCCTTTTTACGTAACCAGCATTCTCAAGATATCTTGTGAAAAAAAAAATAGTAATAAAAAACACTGAGTGAAAAAAGTGTAAGTTTTTAATGCTTCCAAGCCCCTTAACTATTGCAACTCGTATTAGCAAAAATCAGTGAAATTGGTGTGATTAAATTATCGATTTTGGAGCATTTTTTATTGTTTGGAGTTCTTAAAGCTTCAGTCATCAAAATTTGGAACCCTCTTTTTCATTATTTTAGGTTTTGGAATCAGAGAACCCTAAGAAACGTGTGGTAATGTTTCCCATCCCTGACAACCCGTTCTCCCTGATTGTTTGCATTGTGTCGCCCACCGCGCAGGAGGATCGTGTCGGAGTCATCATATACGAGGCATTCTTGTTAGTGGCATAATAATTATTAATAGCAGTTAAGTAACAAAAGGAACAATCGTGAACGAATTTTATAGTTTTAAGTAATGTAATTTGCGTAAGTATGGAATTATAAACAGAAATTTGGTGAATTGAAAACTTTGTGTTTTAAGATTTTTCTGGCCGGTGCTGAAGAAAACGATAATGCTGGAATACGAGCGCACGGTCAAGTACAAATGCCAACAACTACTGCGCGTTGCCAGGAGATTATTCACTCAGGTGAGATCAGTTTTCATAGATGGCGCAACTGTCTGCATAAAAACCCGCCCATAGACAACTGCATAAAGGATGCAGTGCCTATTTGTTATGGATAGACAAAAAATCCCTTTACCACAATTTCCCTATTAGGAAAAAGGGGATAGACATTTACTTTGGCCTCCGGCTCAAACTCTCATCGGATGAAAAGAATATTCACTTTATTATGTCTGTTTCGTGGTATTGCACCGATTGATGCTCCAGCAGCTAATGGTGTCGCGGTCTCCACCACTGTTAAATAAACTCTGTGATATGTCAGGTGGAGAAGCTTCAGACACTGCTGCACATGGCTATGGAACAGGCCAAGATGCTGATGAGTGCAGAGTACTGCTCCGTCATGCTCATAGACCTCGATCAGATGGACCTCGTTGAGATTTACGACCCTATGCAGCTACAAATGGTATCGCTGTTTAAGATTCAGAATTAAGAGTTTATAAGCGAATGAAATTAATTTTCGAAATCTAAATTTCAAAGACCAACACGGAGACGGTGAAAAGACGTTTCAAAATGGATGTCGGTATAGCGGGGACGGTCGTTAACACAGGCAATCTCGTCAACGTTAAGAATCCAGAGAAACATCCCAAGTTTAATCCAGAAATCGATTCTTATCCAGGAATCACCTGCAGGTATCGAAAATAACGTATTATGTTATAGCTTAGCCTAAAGCTATGCCTTTATCACACTTTATCATTCTCACTTTATCACTTTATCATTTGAGGTGCCAAATGCTAAATAAATTATAATTTCGATTGATAATTCTGTCGATTAGCGCGATCAAGCTTCTTCTTTAGTGTTATTCAGACTTCTACTGCTTTAGGAGTCTGTGTAGCTTAACAATTTCCACGCCACCACTGAACTTAATAATAAACTTGTTTTTATACCAGGTCCCTCCTATGTTTCCCTATCCGCGACCAGTCGGGTATAATCGGCGTGGGCAGCCTGTATAACAAGCTGGGCGACCCGTACTTCGACGCGATGGACGAGGAGATGGCACTGGCGTTCAGCGTGTACTGCGGCGTGTGCATCGTCCACTCCATGGTCTACCAGAAGATGCAGGAGGCTCACATCCGCAACGCGCTCGCCAACGAACTCGTCATGTACCATATGAAGGTCACAAGCTTCTCTCAGAATTTCCTCCATGGAGACGAAGGAATTCCTAATTTAGTCTGTTTTATACGTTAACCATAGTTTTGGAAATTGAACTTCAGTTCTGTTTTTAAAACCAGAAAGTGTTGAGAATGAGTGTGGATGGTTACAAAGGAAGAGGACCGAAGAAAGTAGGGATGGATGGTGTGAAAGAGGATATGCTTAAGAAGGGAGTGGATTCAGATATGACGGCTGATAGAAATGTATGAAAGAGTATCACATACTGTGCCGACCCTCCGTAAGGGATAAGGGCAAGTTAATAATGGACGTCAGTTCTGCTTTTAAATGCTCTGTGGTGCAACAGTAGTTTTTCGGTAATAACCGAAAAGCGATACTGGAAAAAAGACCAATTACCGATTTTTTAACCAGGACTTACTACGACCGCCTGAATTTCTAGTTACAATTGGTCAATCTACTTGTTTTTTTTTTTTGCCCTTGTTGATTCTTCAGTAGTGTTCATTCCTACCGCCAGAGTCTTACTAAGGTGCCTTATATCAACTGGTTACAAGAGTTGCATATACGTAGGTAGGTGACGTGGAGGTGTCCCGTCTCCTGGAGTGCACAGGCTTCCACAAGCACCCGCACTTCGCCAGTCTCAGCTTCAACGTGCGCGCGTTGCCGCCGCGCGAGCTGCCCTGCTACGTGCTCAAGATGTTCTCAGACCTCGGGCTACAGAAGAAGTTAGAATCGTCTTAATTATGTTATCCTGCCTTACTAATATTACAAATGCAAAAGTTTAGATGGATGGATGATTTTTTGTGGGCCTAAACGGCTGTACGGATCTCTGTAAAATTTGGCATAGACGTAGAGGATCGCCTGGAAGAACTGGGCTACCCACTTTAGTTATTTTAATTCGAAGGCGAAGGCTAGTACATTTAGAGCTATTTTTGTTGCACTTTGAGTAAGTCCATAAGTATAAGATTCAGGAAGAAAAGGATCAAATTGTCAACTGCAGGTTCAGTTTAAACGCGATGAAGCTGGCGAGGTTTGTGCTGCACGTGAAGAAGGGCTACCGCGATGTGCCATACCACAATTGGATGCACGCCTTCAATGTCGCGCAATGGGCATACGCTGCACTCATCAACTATAAGCTTGTGTCCTCAGGGTATCTTAAGTAAGTACAATCTTAGAAACGTCGGCTGTCGAAGCTTTTGTGCAACTCTTTAAAAACTACATTAAATGACATGATGTTTTTTCAGCGATTTACAAGCACTCATGTATTTGATAGCCTGTCTGGTGCACGACCTTGATCATCGCGGGACTACCAATAGATTCCAAATAATGGGGCGTGAGTATCACAAAGTACTATGACATCGTCGAAGTAAAATATTAGTTGGTAGAAAAAAAGGAAAGAGTAGATGCGAATCTTGTGTGAAAAACTCTAGTTAGCGTAACATTGCCGTAATCCTCCACGCTTCTCTTAAGAAGTACCCGTAGGTAACGCCTTACAATGGTTACCCGTTTGATTCACATGTAGAGATTGTCTGGTAAGTAGTACCCGTTGGAGTCTCAAATAAACTGGTTGATTGCTTGTTTAGTGGACCTTGCTGGGATTATCTGAGACTAGTCTATCAGGCCTGAATGGTACAGTTAATCGTGGTAAGATTGTCGTAGAGACGAGTCTGGCGGCGCTGTATTCGAGCGAGGGCAGTGTGATGGAGCGCCACCACCTGGCGCAGGCGGTGTGCGTGCTCAACACGGAGGGCTGCGACGTGCTCGCGGCGCTGCCCCGTGCGGACTACGACCGCGCTATCATCATGCTAAAAGATTACGTCCTGGCTACAGATTTGGCTAATTTCTTCAAGTTAGTAATTGTAAAAATGTATAAGATGTCTCTGTTTTGTATTATGTGAATAGGTTGATAGGTAGGTGTCCGTATCGTTTATTTATTGAATTTGATTTTATGTTACCTGTAAAATGTTGTATAGAAATCGTGCAGAGTACGAAATGATAGTAATGGACTATCAGAAAGGCAACCGCCTGCACTGTGCGGCGCTGCAGGCGCTGCTCATGAATTCCGCGGACCTCAGCGACCAGCTCAAAGACTGGTCGGTTATTAAGAAGACAGCTGTGAGTATAATAGACACGAGACAAGATTGTATCAGGGCAGATTACTCACGACTAAGCACCAGCTTACTCGCTTGTGCTGGTACTGGCATTAAAGTAGGGTGAAGTGGGGCGACCGCCCAGGGCGTCGGGCTAAAAAAGGCGCCACACACGCATAAAAGGGCGACACGGGCGCCTTTTTTCGTACCGCCTTGTATTGCATTGTGTGGTATCTTGTCATAGTACGAGTATAAGAACTCTCAAAAACATTGACGATGCGATGTTTCGTACTAAGGATACTAATTTTTAACACATTCCATGTCACCGACTCGCTTGGCGAATTAACTTTATAGAAAACTAGTTTTCGCTCGCGACTTCATCCGCGTGGAATTAAAATAAATAAAAGTAGCCTTTGTGTTCTTTCAGACTATCCTCTACATCTATGCCAACCATCGAGACCGTTGAGCCGTGTAGGCTATAAACTTTAATAAACATGTATTCATCCATCTAAATTTTCGCATTTACAACATTAATAAGAAAGTGTTTATTCTTCAAGAACATACTTTTAGTCGTTATATTTTCTTAGGCCGCAGTTCTAACAGAGTTCTTCAAGCAAGGGGAGCTAGAGAAGAGCCGCGGGGAGCCGGCGCTGGCCTTCATGGACCGCGACAAGTGTTTCATTCCCGCGCTCCAGCAGGAGTTCCTCACCACCACTTGTATGCCGCTTTATAGGTTTGATTGATATTTGTGAAGAGAAGTCAAATTAAAAACATTGGCAGTTCCAGTTCTACCAGCGCCCTGGGCGACATTTATAGGGCGTTCTCTATAGGGATGGGGTTGAGTGTTATGTGGCACCCATTTCTATCAGGCGTCCTGGGCGGCCGCCCAACTACGCCCTATCCTAAAAAAGGACGGTAAGAGTTATATTACAAAGTGATTTTTTTATTTGCAGTCTCCTTGCAAAAATAATACCAAAAGCTGAGGCATGCACTACAGTATTGGGAGGTCATCTGAAGCAATGGGAGGCCGCGTCATACGTATTTTCTGAGGTATATTGGCCCCTGTTGCCGTAATACCTCTAAGTCTACATAATCTTCTGAATGCAAAAATAATGATTTATTAGTGACTAACTTTCGCCCGCGTGAAATTAAAAAGTAAGTAACCTATGTGTTCTTCCAGACTATCCTCTACGTGTGTGACTTTTATCGAGATCAGTTCAGCAGTTTAGGCCTCAAGCTCTAATCCATCCATCTAAACTTTCATATTTTAATATTCATCACCATCACCAGCTGAGGGGCTCGGTGTCTACCCTAAGTAAGGGGTGACTAGGCCTTGGTCAACCACGCTGGTTTGTATATCTTCGCCGATATGTGCAGCATCACGATGTTCTCCTTCACCGTAAGAACGTCGGGTAAATTATGTACATATGAAATTCGAAACATTGAATATCACAGGTACATGGCGAGATTTGAACCCACGACTTGTAGATTACAAGTGCCCCTGAGCCTCTTGCCATTTTAATATTAGCCATATTATATACGTTGCTTTATTAATTCCAAGGTGCCTATATCCGCGGGTCTGTCAGTTTTATTGAGTCCTGAGCTGGACAACCTGATAGAGCAGAGTGTTAAGGAGCGGGAGGAGGAACTGGCGGAGAAGGCCAGGAAGACAGAAGCTACTGATGATGATTAGAAAATAGTTATATAATGTTAACACACACAGCCACCACTTTTATTGCGTGGTCACTTTGGTCAGTTAAAATCGTGGCATTGAATGTGTTAAGGTTGGATTATATTGTTTTAACATTTGAGTGTTTTTTTTTTAAATTTAGCTAGTTGGTAATTTATTTTAACCCTTAAATGCATGGTTTTTTATTGCGCCCTGGAAAGTATTTGGGTACATATAACATAACAAAAAATAGGTATATATTATGAAAAAATATGAAAAAACAGTCAATATATTTATTATCTATGGTCGTCGAAGTGCGTTCGGAAACATATCGCACGACTTCAATGTAATTACGTAAAATGTGGTATGTGGTATATGGTATTTGGCAACAAGATGCATTTAAGAGTTAGTCAGGTAAAAAAAAACACATTTTTGGTTATTATCATTTTATTTGGTAAACTAAAATATGAGAACATTTATTAATAAAGATTAGAATAATCACAAACAGATACACTATCACATTAGATTCAGGTCCAAGACCATTTTAACAATAACACATTTAAACACGAAAATCGGAATTAAATAGGAATGCTTAAAGTCACGTACTAATGCACTTAATTAATTGTCAAATATTTGTATATTTTGGGGAAGATTTTTTTTATTTTAGGATTGAGAAAAATTCAATAAAACAAAAAAATTAAAACGAACTAACACAATATGATAACATTATAATATTCAGCAATAACTTAAAACTGAGTTAAAAAAGCCTATTGGAGATCAGGAATTTTCTAAAGAAATTGTAATTAATTTATTTCCTTTCAGAGATTTGAAATTGCCTTTAATTAAAATTATAGCTATAGAATATTCTTTTCTAAAATTGTACAAACGAACTTTTTGGTAAACCATTTCGGTCCTTCGAGCAAGATATTTCAAATAAAACTATCACAGCGTAAAATAATTTCAAATGCTTTGGCTTGGCAAAATTAGAGTAATTTATTTTACTATTCTTCTTTTATATTTATTCTATACTTCACCCATAAAATCTGTCTCTCTCTTAAAAAGAAAAATAAAACGTCAACCGGATCGAGAACTTGTCTACAGAAGTTTTGAATTTGTGCTAATTAAATAAAATATTAATTGTGCGTAAAAATAAATAGTTTCTTCGTGATATAAGATGGTGTCTACACTGAGACAGCGGTCAATCAATGTTTACATAAAATTGAGCAAATTCACTCAATTAGACCATTTTCTTTTGGTTGTAAAAGTTCTTCTATAAACTCTTTTACCATTATTTCTAGTTTCTGTCTCATTTCTTCTTGTTCCCTGTTAAATAAAACATCATTTTAAACTCTAACACAATACAGATCGTCAATAGCCGATTTAAATCATTTATTGTATCGCTATAATTTCAAGGTCGCGTTACATTTTGTTACACGAGGGAGAAGAAAGATAAGCATTAGCGTAGAGTAAAAGAGAGCGACTTACTGTATGAAATTCAGGAGTAAAAGTTTGGTATGGACATGCTATGAGGAGTAAAGAATCAAGTAACAAGGAAAACTTTAATTATGAGCTTGGGGGTCCACCGGTAGAGGTCATGGCCGTAACTAGGAGAGGACATTGTGTGGCATTGCCCTATCTTAAAATATCAAAAACTAAGATAAATCATTACTAGATTGTTTGTTAGAGAAAAAAATTGTAGCCGTAGGTATATAAACTTTTCCGAACTTAACTTTTGTGACATTAGAGTGGGAATACCTTGTTTAGCTTGCATTTGACCCGTGCTTTGAGGACAAATCAATTGATTTTTATTTGTTCCCCCTATATAAAGTATTTATATTTTACCTTGGTAGAGGTAAAGAAAGAGATGGATTGCGTGAAAGGTAACATGATCAAGGAAGACTGAGACGACGGAATATTAACCTGGAGGACGAAAAATTTGTAATTTCACTATAGTCTTGTTTTTGCTATCATCAACACTTTTCTTTATGAGATTTCGCATTATGTAGTACTCTTTCATAGATCTTACAATCATGATATTAGAAAAGGGTGTAGCGTACCGCTCCGTGTGCGCGGTGCAGACGAGCTCGGTGTAGTACTTGAGCTTGGGCTCGGTGCCGCTGGTGCGCACGGTGACGCGCAGCCCGCCGCCGCAGCGGAACGACACCATCTCCCCGCTGCGGTACTCCTGGTCCAGCCCCGTGCCTATCACCTCTGCACCACCACCACCATCATCATCATCATCACCTCGCTATACATCACAAGCTCGGAGCCTACCCTAAGGGTTGGCGAACCACTGGCACGCGTAAATGAAACACGACACAATATTTTGGGCACGTGGATGATTAATATTACGTATTTCCAAATTAATGTATTAATATTATATACTAATCGTTGCACGCGACTTCATCTACGTAAATACATATACTTACTTAAATGTGCTTCTCCGTTTGCCTTTTCGGGTATTTTCACGCCTTCTGTGAAATCATTCAGGTGAACAATATCACATGATCCCACTTTCTTCGGATACTAGAAAATGTACAAAATACACTCAAATAATATCTACACGAGGTTTATTGAGAAATATTCTTGTATATGTTGTAAGTCAACTCTGAATCGGTTCAAAAGATCAGCTCTACAATTTTAGTTAATTTTCATGCAAAGATATTTAAATAACATATAGACGCGACAGTGAACAAAATTCTTTTTCACCGGTACTTTCTTTGAAAGGTAATATATCAGGTGTCGAGTTTAGTGCTACCTCGTGTCTGTATTGACATGTGATAAAAATTTTTACAAAATCATAAGTTCCGTCTTTTCTTATAAAAAAAACTAAACAGTGTCACAAAATATGAACATTTAAATATTATTTTACCCTTAAATATGTGATGTTTCAAATTTGATACCGGGATTATAAATAGCATTGAGCACCTACAATCGATTTTATTTTACTATTAGACTGTTTACATGTTAGAAAAGGAGGACAATATATTAAAATTCGTTTTACTATTTTTTCCCATTAGTAAACAAAGTAAAGTGTACTATTGATTTAAAAAATCAGGCATTTAAGGGTTAAGGACACTAATTTAAATACAATTAATTATATAGACATGTGCTATCAATAAATAACGTTAGTAATGATGTGGAAAATGTCTCAAGTGTCAACTATGCCTGCTCTATGTATTCTTTGAATCTCTTTGTAGGTCATCAATTTTTCAGCTCTTACTAGGTGTAAATTCGTGTCAATTCATACTAACCACACCAGATCCATGATAATTTCTAATACGTCTGAATATCTTCTGAATAATCGCAGGATCATGACAGATGTAGTATCCATTGTACGACACGTGGTATCCGTACTGTACGTACAATGCTTGCAACTGTTGCGCTAGAGACGACCCGCTAGAGTACAGCTGAGAGGCTAGAGATGCCACCTATATACAAATATATTTTTTAACCCAACTTTAAAAAAACAATAAAAAACGCTGACTTCAGTCAAATTAAAAACTTTCTACTTTTTACGCGACTGATAAAGAGGGTAATGTTTTACGCGAGTATGAGTTTAAGTATGTCTCAATAGAGCGTCGACGGCTCAGCGGTTTGAGCGGCGCTTTGTAATCTACAGACCTTGGGTTCGAATCCCGCCGTACCAATGATTTTCGAATTTCATATGTTTTTTTTTTATGAAATAAGGTGGCAAACGAGTAAGCGGCCACCTAAATCCGCCGGAATGGCGAAGCGACAGCTGTCCATAGACATCCGCAATTGTAGATGCGTTGCCTACCTTAAATCGACGGAGAAGGAGACGCACATAAAGGGGATATTTCCTATGCGTCTCCTCCACCGTCAAATCCACTTTCCCATCCAACCCTTTCCTTATAAGAAAAGGGTGGAACGGGAAAGGGACTAAAGTTGGGCCTCCGGCACCACACTCATCAGACGAAACGCGGAATTCCTTCCACTTTACGCCTGTCTTCTGTGTGGTCGTGGTATTGCGGGGGGCGAGCCGACCGTAGGGTCGACACTAGCACTGTAGAGTGCTAAGATGTTGAAGCGGGCTCTACCACTGTTAACATGTACATAATTTACCCGACGTTCTTACGATGAAGGAAAACATCGTGATGCAACCTGCACATGTCGGAGAAGAAATTCAAAGAAATGTGAAGTCAAACCACAGTGGGCCAGCCTGGTTAACTAAAGCCCAGTCACACTAAGGGTAGGCTCCGAGCCCCTCAGTGGGGACGTAGAGCTGGTGATGATGATTGTGTGTGAGAGAGAGAGCTGACCTGCACGGCGGCGGACACGCCGTCCTTGTCGGGCACGCGCGCTCCGCACATGTACCCGATAGCCTCCTCGAACGCGAACAGAGTCTGCTTGTCCTGCTGCGACAGCACCAGCGTGGTGTTACCTGATACCACAATATTATTGCTACCAAGCACACACGGTTTCCAGAAAAACGCGATTTACTGCTTTTTGACCGACTTCCCAAAAGGTACTCAAGTCGTCTGTATATTTTTTTTATGTTTGTTACGCGATAGCTCCGGCCCTAGTGGACCGATTTTGAAAGTTCTTTTTTTATCCGAAAGGTAGTGCTTGCAGATGGGTCCCATTTTTTTTTTAATTTTTGGAGTCAAAGATTATGCCGTAGTTAAATAGTTTAGATCAAAATCGCGGGACGAAATTTGGGGTAATTTTTACTTTCTTTGCTTATAAAGTTCACTAGTTACTTCGCCCGCGTCAAATTATAAAATAATAAAGATATAGCCCATGTTCCTTAGTGAAAAGGTAGCTTTTTAGTGGTGAAAGAATATTTAAAATCGATCCAGTAGTTTTTGAGTTATTTCAATACATACAAAAATACGAATCTTTCCTCTTTATAATATTATACTAGCTGTTGCTCGCGATTACGTCCGCGTGGAATTAATAAAAAAAGAAAATAAGTTGCTTGTGTGTTCGTCCAGACTATCCTCTACGTTATGCCAAATTTCATCGAGATTCGTTCAGCGGTTTAGGCTACAAACTCTAACAAACATCCATACAAACTTTCGCATTTATGATATTAGTAAAATAGTAAGATTACAAAAAATATTGACTGACACTTGTAATAAAATAATTTTCAATCTCTTGGAATAGACAAAAACAACATTATTAATACAAATTCAATGTAAAATTACTAATTACCCATCCATTTGAAGCCAGTGAGTGTCTCCACGAAGTATCCTCGTCCTTTAACAATGGCTTTCAGCATCTTGGAGCTGACGAAGCTCGCCAGCAGGTACACGTCACCATCAGAGCTGGTCTTCTCGTGCTGTTCCAGCAGCCACCAGCCCAACAGCGCCCCCATCTCGTTACCACTGAACACCTTCCAGGATTTCTTACTGAAATAGTTAAAGAATTAAATTCCCCACCCACTTAGCTTACTTCGATGGCTCCTATGTATAGTTTTTGAGTTTATTTGTAACATACAATAGTATTTACAATATTTTGTTTATATATTAGTACAAGCTGTTGCTTGTGACTTCGCCCGCGTGAAATTTAAAAATAATAAAAAAAACATGTTACTCTGTGAAAACGTAGCTTTTTAATCTTATAATCTTATAATTGTGAAAGTATTTTTGAAATAGGCTCAGTAGTTTTTGAGTTATTTCAACATATACAAGAATACAAATCTTTCCTCTTTATAATATTAGTATAGATAGATTGACATACCTGTCATCGTATTCAGCGACCGCTAGTCTATCAGCATCAGGGTCATTAACTAGGATCAGCTTGATATTGTTATCTTCTGCCAATTTCTTACTTAGTTCTAGACACTCCTTCTCTTCTGGATTAGGAAACATCACTGTAGGGAAATCTGGATTCGGGTCTTGCTGTTCGCGGACACTCAGTGGTTCCTAAGGGCATAATTATTCATTAAAAGATAAGAAGTCTAATTGACTTAAAGCGTAAACACACGTTTTACGTAGGATGTCATCAATCACATTATATTATTTAATTAATTTTCTTTAATAAAAAGCCCTACACTTACGTCACGCTTTAGGCTATATATTTTCACGCTAATTACACTAGGAATTGACTAAATTGTAAACTAGGGAAAGGAAAAAACCTCCTTATTTTGCAGTTTGTATTGAAACCATCAAAGTAGATTGGCCTTCTTGCTTTTTTACCAACTTCCCAAAAGAAGGTTTTCAATTTGATTGTTTTTTTTATTTAAATACACACAAAAACATTGCTATATTACAGCATGGGAGAAATAAGGAAAACAATTAAAAGAAATAAGACGGGTAAAAAAAAACTGCTATAAACTTATTTTTTACTAATCTTACCAATAAATAAATGCAAAATTCTAAATGGATGGATGTTAGTAATTATCTCCTAAACGACTGAACGGATCTCGATAAAAGTTATCACACATAAACATATTTAGTTTTTTCAAAGCGAACAGAGTCACGGGCGATAGCTAGTTTAATAAAAACTCACTTTCAATCCCGCAGCCTCAAAAGCTTCAAGCACATATCCATATCCAACGCCGTGCATCGCACTATATACAGTGGGTACGCCTGTCTTTTTGTTCACTTCACGTACATCGTCATGTAAACTGTCACGTATGTACTTATTGTAACTGTCACATACGTCAACTGTACAGTCCTTCACTAATTCGTGATTTCTGATCTCTTCTATATTCCAATGATCATCTGGAATGCTGGAAATTGCATTATAAATAAAGAAAATATCACATTTTTCTAACCAAAGTAATATAAAATTATATATATTATTAAAATCAGGGAGCAAATCATTTGGAAAAAACCGTCATGCGTCAGGGACAAAAACTACAAGCTGAGATAAAAGAAGCGAGGTTGCCATGGTAACGGTAATTGTTATTTAATGTAGGCCTTCGTTGTCATTTGAATTTTGACATTTGCATGCGGATGAAGCGGCACGGGAACAGTTAGTTTTATATAAAGCAATATAACGTTTTGGTCCTTCGAGTCGGATGTTCAAAGAAAACGATTTTAAACTATATAGATATTGGTACTTATGCTTTAATTTATTATAGATCAAAATAATTATTGTAACTTACTCCAAACACTGCCAAATCTCGTCCAATATATTATCATCATGTGGACCAATCACTTGGGAACCATTTCCCCAGTAGACCTTATACCCATTGTCTTCTCTTGGGTTGTGTGAGGCTGTCACCATGACACCCGCGCCGGCTCCATACATAATAGTGGCAAATGACACAAAAGGAGTGGGGCACACCTTTGAGAATAAATGAACTGGTATTGACGCTGATATAAAAACCTTTGTTGTTAATTCTGCAAATCTGTTAGAAGGAAAAATATCAAGATTAAATAATTAAAACCATTACTGTTTAAATTAACATTATAACTAGAAATATTTGTTCATTTTATGCAATTCCTAGGTTTTACACGCGATTTTGTCAGCGCGATATTAATCGAAAACAAAAGTAATTGGCTTATGTATTCTTCCAGGCTTTTACATTTGTACCAAATTTCATCGGCATTGGTTGAGCCAACGATACCTTCTAACAAACATCCATCCATCCACCTAAACAATCACATCTATACATATAATAAAATTGGAGTCTCTGTAATATTAAAAGAAAAAATCCAGATTTCGGGAAGATGATGTATTTGCGTTGCCCATAACGAAAATCGTATTTATTTATTTTTTGCCTATCTGTCCGAAAGCCGCGTTTGTTCCGGGTAATCTCAGAAACGGCTGGACCGATTTCGACCGGACTTTCACTGAAGGGTAGCTGACATAGTCGGGCATATTATATGGTACTTTTTTTATCTTAATATTGCGTGGACGAAGTCGCGGGCAACAGCTAGTTTATAATATTAGTAAGATTTAAAATCATTGTAGAGTTACATTCTTTTGAATTTGATACTTAATTGATATAAATATTAGTCGTTCTTTTAACTCTTTAACTTTGGTAAAGATAAAACATATTGATTTTATGAGCAATCGTGTACAAAACTGAGCAAATTAAATACACTATCGGTCATAGTATCTTGTTATCACATATGACCCCGTAGAATTACAATATCAACTCTATGTTTATAATACTGATAACACTGACCAGGCAAATAGCCGTTCATTGTTAACACAATACAATAGAATGAGAAAAACATTAGTTTTATGCAATAAGCTGGATAGATTGAAAAATAAAATTAATATAGAACTATACAGAACTTTCTATTAAGTACTACAAATTCTAACAAACTCGTGCAAAAATATATACACTACTAGCTTTCGGCCGCGATTCTGTCCGCGTGGTATTAAAACAATAGTAAGCCTATGTGCTCTTCCATACTATGCTCTACTCTATTCCAAATTTCATTCAGATCCGTTGAGCCGTTTAAACTACAAATTCTAACATCCATCCATCTAAACTTTCGCATTTATAATATTAGTAAGAGGTAAGAGTCCCGCACCCATCAACTATCTTCTTGTTAA
The DNA here is from genome assembly GCA_003118335.3 of Papilio memnon. Lineage (NCBI taxonomy): Eukaryota > Metazoa > Arthropoda > Insecta > Lepidoptera > Papilionidae > Papilio > Papilio memnon. The sequence goes on along the minus strand of LD688971.1, from coordinate 7,091,401 downwards.
AACCCTGTGATCAAGCCGTTTCGGAGATTACCCGTCGCAAACGCGGACTTACGGACAGACAGACAGACAAAAATGTAATAGATTTCCAAAATAAATAGCAATAAGAACTGTATTGTTGAATATTAAAACTATTTCATACCTCTTACTATTGTGTCGGCCATCGTAGCCGACAACTACGCCGTTACGAAGTTGGCTTTGATGACAAACCTTCTGCAGATACGATAGAAGACCCTGGAAATCATTAAATAGTTCTACATTCTCTAATGTATGTTTGTCTAAAAGACATACTAACAAAGCACAAGGACACAAAGGCGTGCTTCATGTGCACATGGCTTAGACATGAATTGACCATTGTCCCATTCTTCACAGAAATCATTGTGTTGTTACTTCTGCAATAGGTTGATTACGTTCAGAGCCGGCGTTAAGGCAAGGCGACCACCCAGGGCGCTTTAAACCCCCGCAATGTGCTAAAAAGGGGGGGGGGATGTAAAAATCTCGCGCAGGACGCTAGTAATGTTAAAACTGGTATTGATTACGTCATTACATATTTTTTTTTGGAATTATAAAGGTCAAATGCAGTTGCTAAGTTGAAATTGAACCGTTAGTAATATATTTCTATTCTAAGCATCCCTTACCTGAGCAGTTTGTAAAACAACAACATCATTCATACAGTTGTAACCGGCAGCCATGCGCCCGCGCAGGCCCGCCGTACCAAACTTCTGTCGGTGCAGCATACATCCCTCCAGCTTCTCCCATCGAGACTTGGCGATGTCGTCAAGCACCTCTTGACGTGTTGTAGGATTCTGTAGTATTTATTAAAATTTTCCACTGGTATATTGTTATCCTTAGTGGAAATGGGTCTTAAGAATAAATACGTAGTAAAGTGAATTTTCTTATTACCATTACAAAGTGCTAATGTGCACACATGAGATATTTATGTACTATCAGGGAATCTGACAGTGTTGTATCTTAAAAGCTACAATACTTTTAATATTTTGTAACATAGAACAATAACCAATAGGATACAGTTTTAAATGTGTCAGTATAAAAAAGTTTGGTTATGGTTCACTACTAAATGATTTTTACTATTATCTCAACATTTAGTTAACTCACTGCTACATTATTGGTTACTAGCTGTTGCTCGCGACTTCATCCCCATCAAAGTTAAAAGTATAGCCTATGTTACTCCCTGATAACATAGCTTATTAATGGTGAAAGAATTTTTGAAATCGGCCCAGTAGTTTTTGAGTTATTTCAATACATACAAAAATACAAATCTTTCCTCTTTCTAATATTAGTATAGATTGGTAAGAAGAGTTCGTCTAATTGTAAGAAATCAGGAAATTTTTCATAAATGATACACCGCGAAGGCCTCAAACTGTACTTAACCATCTCTTATGTAAGAACTGTAAAACATGCTTATTGAATGTAAATGTGATAATTTTATGTTTATATCATTATATACAGCTTAATAAATCTATTTCTAAGTGCATGTATTTCGAACATATTATTACATATGATTAAGCATGACATTAAAAAAAATCATTCAAAACAAACATTACTGACAATGTAATTAAATATTACATTACATTATCATCTTGATAATCTTGACCTTGAGAAGTTTCACATATGTTCCACAGATTATGCAATTATTAACATTAATTTCATCATTAACACAGATAATGTCACACGGTGACACATACTGTGAGATTTGGAGAAATGTTTTACAATTAAATTACCAATCTTTAAACTAAGAAGAATTGATTTAGATAATTTTGCATATATCTATATTTTCAATATACTAATAATTAGAAATCTAAACAAAACTGTAGTTAAAAGTAATAGTATCAATTCATATATTTATTACTTCATTAAAAAGACAAAAAATTCCATAATATACAACCATACCATACATCTGTGATACTTACAAAACATAATAAGTAGACAACTACTTGAAAAAATGCATTTGCCGATTGGACCGTCAATCATTGGCCTTGACCACAATACAAAGAAACAATAACAAAAACAAATCCTTGAATGTATGACACCTAATTTATTTCTCTCTATCTAAGATTTTTTTTAATATTTAAAGGTGTGAATTGATAAAAGTAATTCATTATCTGATTTAAAAATATTCATCAATAACATAATTTGAAATTAAAAGTAATTTAGAACGGAGCCGGTATTGATAAACTGGTTTACGTCGGATGTGTCTGGAGCACTCCAATGTTCTTTTGATCACCAAATTGACACTAAATTAAAAAAAATATAAGAAAACTTTACGGACCTTGTCGTGTTTTAACCAACTCTCCACGGCAGCATCTAATTTCGCGTTACCACTATTACAGACAGTCATTTTGAATAAACCGGCTAAATTATTTTTGTAATACTTAACTTAAAAATTAGAAATAAAATATTAAACTGCGAGGCAAGTGATGTAAATCAAACTACTTAGTATACAAACTTTATCACGATCTAGATTCTGCACAGAATCAGATTGTTTTAAGTTACAAGAGATCAATTTAATTTAGCCACAGGCTAGTGAAGATATGAACGTTCAAGTTGAACACGATCTCAGAATAATTGTTAGATTTTTTCCATTTGTTTGTCACTGTAATTTGTCATTTGTCAGTGTCACTGTCATGTCATTTGCCTTGACAGTACACAAGGTTCTAATTATCACTATATTTTATAATTTAATAATTGAGAAAATTGAAAAGATTCCATTTAAGTCTCAAAATAAAATTATTCATAGGTGTTATTCATGTTTAAAATAGTTTATTGTTCCTATTCTTATGGCAATTTATTCTTAAAAACTAAATAAATATCTAATTTGACCCTGTTTTGGCAGTTTTCCGGATGTTGCATCAGTGTCAAAAAACTTAATGTCAAGTGACAACCTACTTGATGTTTACGTTTCATTTCACGTGCGTGAGACATAAAATCATATTACAATGGAATTTTTAACGAATGTTATAAGTAAAATACTCTTTTTATTTTAATAATGAGAGAAAAATGCTTAGATAAATAACCTGACTATCTAAGAAATTATTGTTGAACGGCAAAAAAGAGGTCACAATTTTTGAGCGCCTAATTTTTTTATATAGCAAAACTGCACTTGTGAATACTTGGTATAGAGTTTATCATATTTTTTTGATTCGGTTTTTTAAATTACTTTTTAATACTGTGTTATGTGTACCAGCATCGAATCATGTTCCATATCACTATTTACAAAAGTGAGAATATTGGTTATTTTTTATATGACGAACTTGTAATCTACAGATCCAGATTGGATTCCCGACATGTAAAAACGTGATTTTACTGATTTTAGAATTTCTAATATCCATTTATCCAATATTCTTACGGCGAAAGAAAACATCGTGAATCATTTTACAAATAAAGCTGTAGGAAATTAAATTAATGAAGTCTACTGCAATGGAGTCATGATAAGAGCTAAACCGACCAAGGATACTTAAATAAATTACTTATTTGCAATTCCTGGAATCCTATTTTTTATGAGGTATTAATTAGATAATCTGACGTTCTTCTAAAACTGTTCCACAAGTTAGTATTCTTTTATTTTACAACATGAGATGAATTCCACTCGTCTAGCGTTCTTTGTTCCCGCGCGTTTCGTTTCGAGCGGTTGCCTCACCTGGGTGACGTCAGCGGTCAGTTGATTAGGAAACTGATTTTTCAATCAGCGTCCAATCATACAATTGTAATTGCTCGAACGGAACCGACCACTCCGCGCCCCCGCGTCCGGCGCGCGGCCCGCCGCCCACGGACCACGTCGATTTTCATTTGTGGACAACACCGCAACTCTTTGGAAACCTAAACATGTTTAGATAATACTCGAAATTAAAACATTTACATCATAAATAGTAGTGTTTTTTAATTAAAATTCGGATATTCTTGTACTTTTCAACAAAGAAACAATAGAAGCGTTATTGGCTCCCAAAGACTAAAGTAATGTTCCACTC
>LD688971.1:7058131-7077437 GCA_003118335.3 Papilio memnon | reverse complement strand
TGTAATTGCTGACATCTTAGGCAACAAAGAAGTTTGTGTTTACGCTTTATTATATTAGTATAGATAATAAGATATTCTTTCTCAATTTACATAACAGGCTGTAAGAAGATATTTTAGAATCGGCTGATGAAACATTTTATTGCTTGCATGAATCATTTTTATATTCGTTAAAGTGAATTTCCACAGCCGAAACATCTTTTCAAGAACGTATTGTTATCTCACTCATTCTCTTTACAAAAATAGAGATAACATGACATTTAAGCATGGCGACATAAAGAGTTAATTACGGTCTAAACCTTGGTTACGTAATTGAAGGAAGGTAATTAAATTATGCGTTTTAGGAATATCAGTGTACATTTTAGTGTACAATATCGCTAATCATCAACATCAAAAAATCAATTAAGTGATTGATTTTTAGTGACGTCAATTCCATATTTAAACATCGATATTGATCAGTACTATGGCATCTGTAATCCTCTTTTAAATTACGATAAAATCTATACATATATAATAATAAAATTGGAGTGTCTGTTTGTAATATCAAAAGAAAACTTGATTTTTTCCTTTGATATTACAAATTTCGCGAAGATGATGTATTTGTGTTGGTGATAATGAAAATCGCATTTAAATTTTTTTATCTGTCTGTTTGTCCGCAAGCCGCGTTTGTTCCGGGTAACCTCTGAAGCAGCTGGACCGATTTCGACCGGACTTTCACTGAAGGGTAGCTGACAAAGACTGGCATATTACAGAATACTTATTGTCTTAATATTGCGTGGACGAAGTCGCGGGCAACAGCTAGTCTATAAGAAGGATGAAGCAATAATAAAGTTTTTTTGGACCATAGACGAAAAGAGGGTTTCAATTCATGTATATATACACGAAAGAAACGAGGGTTTCCCGTGTATATATACATGAATTGAAACCCTCTTTACTCTTATTTTAATGAAATTATTGTTCAATCTTTTGTCTATATTGTACAATTATTTTTGTGGTGGATAGAGAAGAGGAAATTATTGTGCGTTTATTATTTAAAGTTAAGAACTCCGTTTAAGAACGGAGGTCAATTCTAGTCAGCTTCCTCTGCCTACCCTTTTCCTAATAGAAAGGATGTAGATGACAATAAGTAACATTGATTTCTTGCTCGTTTGTCACCTTCTACAAAGCTCAGAACTTAAACTTTTCTGTATAAATGTAATATGTGTAAATGTCCTTGTTGAATTACTTTTAGAGGACATACTAACATTTTTTTTATTCCTACAGTATAAACTTTTGTCGATACTTCTTCATTGACCTTTCAATTATTCATAAAAAAGGTGTTTCAGCTAAGACGTTTTTGTTTATAAGCCCAAAAATTTCGCATTTGCGCTATTTTTAATATGATGCGATTGAGAGTCATTAACTTTTTTTCGTGGGATTGATGGTTTATGTAAACGCATATATTGTTCTAGAATATTATTTTTTCAACCAGATAAGATTCAGTTTTTTTATTATTATCATCACCAGCTCATACGTCCCCATTGAGGGGCTCGGAGCCTACCCTAGCCCTAAGTTAGGGTGACTAGGCCACAGTCAACCACGCTGGCCAAGTGAGGGTTGGTTGACTTCACACATATCTTTGAATTTCTTCGCCGATATCATGATGTTTTCCTTCACCGTAAGAACATCGGGTAAATTATAATATGTACGTATGAAATTCGAAAAATCGAAAAATCACATTGGCACATGGCGGGATTTGAACTCAAGACCTGTAGATGTACAAGTCAAGTGCTTAAACCCTTGAGCCACCGACGCTTTTAGTTTTTTTATGAACTTTTAAAAATAGAATTAAAAAATTAGGCTTTCAAAGCAAGTTGAGGGATATTTATTAAAACGTTATGTTAAATTATTAATAATTTTATTACATAATTTGCTATCACGACGTACGTACACTATTTACATAGACTTACAAACTATTTATACTAACTATATAAAATATAATACAAAATGTGGAATGATCACTTTGACTTAGATCTCGACACCTGCTCAAACGAACTTACATTTATAATTCGCTTATTTACTATAACATAGTAAGAAATCTTTGAACAAAATCGGTTTCTATCTCTTATATAACAAAATAAATTGTAAAACATAACAGTTATGGTATTAATCATATTTAGACATTTAAGATAAAAAAAATGATGACATAAATAAGTCTTTTTCTTTCTTTTTAGTTTAATAAAATTCATTCATAGTTAAAAATCAAAGTCAACGTTAGTTTTAATTGAAGGATATTATAGTAATTATTTTTTTAAATTACTAATGACAATAATTCTTATATTTTGACAGTATTAATGGACAAAGTATTAATAAATTAGTAAACATCTGTATGTGAAACAGAAATGTGATTAATGATGAAAATCCTTTAATCATTTTCGCTGCAAAAAAGAAAGAGGCAGTTCTACTATATTTTTAGACGATTTTAATTATTATTTTTGGTCGTTTAAGAGGTTCAATTTCAAAAGCAACATTCCACCAATACTGATGCATTAATAAAACCTAAATAAATAACCGTGAAATTCCGTGACGAAAGCTTTGTATTAAACATTAGTTTTTCTGTCTTTCCGAACAGATAACAATATTATGTACAACTGCTCCAGTGATCATTGTTTACAAACTTAAATATAAAGAAAATAATAGTTCCACGACTTCTGTAAGCGCCAGCGCTAAACGAAATAGCGAAAATTTGATGAATTCTAATCAATATAAATGCAGTTATCGAGCCATAAATGAGGTGATTTCATAAAATTGATATCTTTAATCTATGGCACAAACGAACAGAAGGATGAAAAACATAAGATATTTTGTATTAAAAATAATTCTCAAGATCTACGTGCATGTAAATATGCAAAAATATAGAAAAAAGAATATATCTAAGAGGCAGGTATAGAGCTCTGACTTTAATCTCAAATAATGAAATATTAAAAAAATAACAACAAATTATCAGGAAGAAAAAATGTAACTAAATTCATGTACTTTGAACCGTTAAGTTTCTACTTAACAATGTAACGTTAAAAACACTTTTTAACATATTTTACAATTCTTCGTGTAACAAAAATGCAGTAATAGGCAAAATGTTTTTCATAAAACATCCCGCTTTTAAAAAATATGAAATACAAAGAGATTAAAAAATATATAGAGGAGGCATAGATCCTCAAATCCACACGTCAATATAAATAACTGTATTTAAATGTTTATATTTTATTTTGTAACACTGTTTAGTTAGTTTGTTTTATAACAAAAGATGGAGCTTGTAATATGCTTTATTGTCAATACAAAACACGAGGTTGCACTAAACTTGACAATAGTACCTTTCAGAGAAAGTACCGGTCAAAAAAATATTAACTATGCCCTGTCTATATATTGTTTAAATGTCTGACAAAACAACAATACCAGTAATAACGGACAGTACGGATTGCCACTGGATATACAACTAAGTAACAACACTGCAGTCTATAGAAAGTTCTAGACTTTTTCCTCTGGCGTTTGTAGCATGCTTGCTTCTTCCGTTTTCCTGGCGGCGGAGAGCGCGGCCGCCGCGAGTACCCTGCTATGTCTCTTTTTAGTTCTCTCTTTATGGAAGAAGAGTCTAAGGTAATGACAGGGGAATACGACGCAGTCTCCCGCGGGTTCCTCCGCGTCAATGTACACTCCTCTGACGAGGATAGAGTTGGAGCAGTTAAGTAAAATGAGCAATGTTAGACTGATTATGTGTATTGACCAGTTGCTAAATTTTGGTCGATCTGTAACAATTATACAAATATTAAAGCTGTTGATCGCGACTTCGTCTGCGTGGAATTAAAAAATATAGCCTATGCTATTCAGCGATAACGTAACTTTTTAATGGCGAAAGAATTTTTGAAATCGGCCCAGTAGTTTTTGAGTTATTTCAATACATACAAAAACCCAAAAATCCAAATCTTCCTTCTTTATAATATTGGTATAGACATATTAAGAATGCAACCAATTTCTTGACAAACTAGTTTTATCCTTATCTGAATTAAATTCTTAACCGTAGTAATTTGTGTAATTAATCAATGGTTTTAAACAACGAAAGGTCCTTAACCCTTTATAATTCGTAAACACACTACGCTATTGAATGGGAAAGTTTTTAACTAATTGTAAGCCGATAAGGTTTCTCGTCAACAATATTGCCTGACTAAAACTGTGAACACTTTACCTGGGAAGTAATAAACATCGAGCAATCCCCATACTCCTCGCCACACGTTGACAGTTGCCACAAAAGACATGAGATGGTAGACATCGACCAGCAGCAGCCGCGGCGCGCCGTGCAGCCGCGCTGCCGCCCACCGCATCGGCACTTGCAGCACAAACGTCACCAGGACTACTACGTACCCACCCACCTGGAACAGAAGAACATTAACTAGATTTAGAGAGAAGAAAATTGTGAATAACTGGAGATATAAGATAGAACAATGTAAGAGAAAATAAATAATAGCTTTAACCCGTGACTCCGTCTGCGTGGAATTAAAAAACTTAGTAAGAAGACTTCCGGACTATCTTCTACGTTTGTGTTAAATTTAATCTAGATCCGTTAAGCCATTTTAAAGTATGTAGGAACAAACATCCATCCATCCATCTAAGATTTCGCATTAATAAAGATGATGAAATATGATTAGAGTTAGAGTAGAAAACAATTAGGGTTGAGGTGAAAGAAATAAGAAAATACCAGGCCTAACAGACCCCGTAGAATATCTGTTCAGGCTATAGGCTACTGGGACAAACATACATACAGATCTACGAAAAACATATGGTTATTATTAAAATTCTGTCATTGTCGATTTTCATTATTATCTTTTCATTTTACAATTTGATTTATTAATTTAAATAGCCACATTAATATAAATTACGTAATAGCTTAAATGTATAATTTATCCTTAATAATAGTCTTCAAATTGATAATATAATCAACAATAACTATGCGTAATTAGATAAACATGTCTATTACTTGCTTCTTATCTCTTTAAGAAAGTATTGGAAACAAAAACCATTTAAATTAGAAGAATAATTTAATTCGAATGTACTTATTTATTTAAAAAAAACATCTATATGTTATAATTTGTATAGACATTTGCATATGAATAAACATTTAATTCTAGTCTGTAATTAAAGTACTTATTAATAAGATAATTGTCGAACTTTACAAAACCGTTTACAAAATCAACAAACTATGGAATATTTTTTTGTTAAGTAAATGAAACAAATAAAATGGAAATGTAGAGGAATAATATTTACAAGACTCCTTATCGTAACCGTATTGTGTCCATTAAAATAAGTCACTTTAATGATTCAAAGCAACAACATTATTCATAAATTATTTAGTTATCCTACAAAAAAAGTTAAATCAACACTTTAGTATTTTGCCCAAATATTGCAGCGACACTTGAATACAGATTAAAAGATTTATTAGTTTATTGAGAAAAGAAACATTAATGAAAAAAAATACTGTAGCCAAATTCCCTGATCTCACATGTTAGGGGTACGAGAGGGCGGCAAGGCACCGCTAAAAAAAAAACTATAATAGTTAATTGAGTTTGTTGAAAATCGAAATGTCATAAAATATTTAAAAGTAAATCAGGATTCTTTAAAAAAAGAATTAATTCCTATATAGTTTATCTGACAATGTACACGTGTACTGATAGATAAAGTTAAGCAATCTCTTTTATAATTATAATTCATAACGATCTAGATAAAATGTTAAATCGTAAAAATTAAATCCTAACAGAGTGAACTTTATCGATATGATAGAACAAATTGTTCTTATCTTAGTCTATTACTATTATTTTGATAAGATTTGCTATCGAACACTGATGTTGAGAGAAGTATTAATGCGGCTTTGAACAGATTTTAACGCAGTTAGAAAATAACGTTTTAAAAACTACACAAGAAGTGTTTTCTGACGCTTTGTTGAGAGGGCCACCTGGATAGACCTGGAGAGCTAGCCCTATTTGAGAGAAAATAATCGTAACGTCATCGACAATATTTGTATTAGATTTGTGCAGCGCCAGTTTTATCAGTATCTAATCGAATGTCCTATTAGAAGGACACACCTTTTCTTTGCTTTCTGGTTCGAGTATTGTGCTTTAAATAAAAAAAATTGATTAGCTCAATTAAAATGTCAAAGTTAAAAAATGAGTAATTAAAATTGAATCAAGGTATATGAGCTTTTTTAATAAAACATTATTATATGAGTAAGATATATTTCGATAGTTATCGATATTTATCGTATTCCACTACTAAACTAAATATGATTTTTGAAGGTAGATAATGAAATTCTAAACTGATTGTTTTATCTGGAATACTCTGATCCACTATCAGCGTTCGATTTTAAATAAAACAAATCTAAAACAATTCCGCGTATCGTGTGAATTTTATTATCTATAGCTATACTAATATAATAAAGCGTAAACACACACTACTTTGTGGCGTACGATGTCAGCAATTACAGCATATTTTTTAATAATTCTTTCTTTAACAAAAAGCCCTACACTTACGTCACTCTTTAGGCTATACATTTTCACGCTATTACTTAGGTGGTAAATAAATTGAATAAAATCCCTGGGGGAAAGGGACCATACTAGCATACATACCATACTAGCATACATAACATACATAGCTACAAGCTGCCAACATCAAGGAAGATATACAGAAAAGGAAGAATACAGTTTGAAGATGAAAGTCATAAAGAGTAGGATAGGTTAATAGAAGACATCCTTTGTCAGTTTTTGGTTTTAATACAACTACTTAGAAGACCGAATAAACAATGTTGCCAAAGATTTGGTTATATCTTTCAGCAGAGGGGGCTGGATATTTATAAATCTATCTTATATTTGGATAAACTAGGTTTAAACTAGTCATCATCACCCAGGTATACGTCCCCACTGAGTGGCTCGGAGCTTATCCTAAGTTAGGGTGACTAGGCCTTAATCAAACAGGCTGCCCCAGTGCGGGTTGGTTGACTTCACAACTTTGAATTCTCCGATATGTGCAGATTGCATCACGACGTTTTCCTTCACCGTAAAAACATCGGGTAAATTATGTACATGTGAAATTCGAAAAATGGAAAAATCACATTGGTACATGGCGGGATTTGAACCTGACCTGTAGATTACAAGCCAAGTGCTTAAACCCCTGAGCCACCGACGCTATTTAAACTAGTAATAAAATTTTATCGTTAGGATTAGGATTTAAAGTGATTAGATACGCTTTTGTTTTTGTTATTACGCGCACACGCCAATTCTATTATATCTATGACATGACCTTGGCATTAATTGTTTTATTAAAAAAATTAGACTACATTAGACTACTTGGTTTTACTTTTTTTTTAATTTCACGCGGTAGGAGTCGTAACGAAAGCTAGAAATCCATAAATCTTTTTTTGCACTCTACGATGTGTGTATACGCATTCTACATTGCAAAGAACTTAACGTAAATCTATGTTTTTTCACAGAATAAACAATACCAGTAGGCTATGCCTTATGCAGATATTTAAACTAGCCGAGATATATGACAAACAATAAAAGTTTTATTTGATAACTTACTTTTATTATGATTTTAATACTAATGTAAAATGGTGTTTTATCTTTGTGGTTACAGCTTTATTGTTACATTAAGGTTGTTAAACTTAAGGCTCCTGTTAAGTAATTCATTAGAAATAGATAAATGTAAAATAGATTATTTTTAATTTCTAAGTTATCAAATATCACTTCCTCGTGGCGAACAATCCACCAAATATTATCTTTTATAATTTTAATTGGGGAATGGATAAAATTCTTTACATTGATATAATTTTGTATAACAAGAAGGACGTTAGTTATGAATGTGGAGGGGTACATCGGTAGAGGTAGACCTAGAAAGAGATGGATGGATTGCGTGAAAGGTGACATGATCAAGAAGGGAGTGATGACTGAGATGACGGATGACAGAGTTATTTGGAGGACGAAAACCCGGTGCGCCGACCCTACGGGAGTAAGATAAGGAGGAGGAGATGATGATGATATAATTTTGTATACTATTATCAATGTGCAGATGACATTAAACTTTTACAATAAATTAACAAGCGATTAATGATTTTATTTAAATTATTAAATGGTTGATACAACCTTTTTAAGTTAATCTAGATAACTATCAAATTATGTAAGAATCACGTCACAACAGTAGACATTAATATAAATAAATAGATAAACCGGCGCCTTCTATAAACGCTCTGTAAACATACAACTTCCTTATCGAACTATTCAACAAGTGACTGCGAACTGCGAATGGATGATAATCCTTTAATGATCGGCTTTGCTTTTACAACCGCAGTGACGACTGGATTTGTTTATAAACATGTTTAATTATAGTGTTTGTTGACAGGCGCATGGAAACGTCCGATAGCTTTGTTTGATCAAGAATTGATTCATACTTAGAGTAGATAATGTTAGGCAATTCATAGAAAACGGTAATACTATTCATTTTAAACGTAAAAATCCTTAGTTATTAATCGTGTTAAGTTTGCTGATGGACTCATGATGTTACACTTTAACTTATGTTCGGTGTAAGTTAAGAGGAAGTCATCGGATACAGATATCAGTCCAGCGTGTTTACCTATGGTCTAGTCATTCCTAACTTAGGTTTCGAACTTAAGAAGAAAAGCATATAACAGTCGAGGACTGTCTGGGGACTCCGTACGCGTGGAATAAAAAGAAACAAAAATGAGTAACCTATGTGTTCTTCCATATCCCATCTACATCTATACCAAATTTTATCGAAATCGGTTCAGCGGCTTAGGCTACAAACTTTAACAAACATCCATCCATCCGTCCATCTAAAATTTTTTATTGTGTCGAGACACAATAAAAATTTTTCAGATAACTGCTAATAGATGTTTTTGCTAATTATTTCTTTATGAAAACTGTGTAATTGTTATTAGTTGTTCCAACAGGAAACAGATAACTTAATTAAGTTTTAGATATGTTATCTATAAACACCGACGGGTACATATTGTTTGTACAATATAAGGAACATGGATATAAAATTTCCACGTAAATGAACTAAAAATAGCAATGTCATTATTCAATTCACCCCACGCTGACCGTCGGCCAGTAATAAGGTAAACATGTAAGAGGAGACAATAATGGCAGAGTGGTTGCCATTTCCTCAACCCACGTGTACAGCTGGTCATGACCGTGAACAAGGTAATAACGACAACTGTATCGTACAATCATACTAATCATATTAATATTATAAATGCGAAAGTTTAGATGGATGGATGGATGTTTGTTAAAGTTTGTAACCTAAACCGCTGAACCGATTTCGATAAAATTTGGTATAGATTAGATGGGATAGTATGGAAGAACAAATAGGTTACTCATTTTTTTTCTTTTTATTCCACGGGGACGGAGTCGCGGACGAAAGCTAGTATGATATAAAGATTTGTAACAGTGGTAATGGACATGAATTGCCAATGGTTATGGATTTTTGGTTTGCGCTAACTACATAGTGTTAGCTCAAATCATTTAATTGAATATTTAATTTCAATTCTATATTAGTTAGAAACAAGTTAATTATTTTAATTCAATAACAGCCATTATGCTATTTAATTCGCAAATAACGATGCGTATTCATCGTTTATATTTCATAAAAATATAATATCATGAGAAAGATTTTAAATATAGATATCTCCTATCGCTTTTATGATGATTGATGATGACTGTAATTGTAAACAAAATAAAATGAACGTTGAAGATAGTTTTTTTAAACTAGCTTTTGCCCGCGACTCCGTCAGCGTGGAATTAAAAACAATAAAAAAGTAATAAAAAAATATAGTCTATGTTACTCACAGATAAATTACCTTTCTAACGGTGAAAGAATTTTTAAAATAGACCCAGTAGTTTTTGAGCCTATTCATTACAAACAAACAAAGTTTTCCTCTTTATAATATTAGTATAGATAATCTATATCTCTTTCCTTTCTTTTTTAACTTCTTTTCTTAGTCTGTGGTAGTCTGTCTGCTTATTTGTGTACAACATCACAGAACTGTATATTATGTTGAACAGATTTTGGTATTATTAATTTTATTCGGAGAGTTTTATTTTTGAGTTGCATTTATAACCATTTGGGCTGTCGTTGATGGTGTTAATGGAATTCGTAGTGCTATTAAAGTCTATGTTGTTCGACAGTTGATATGTTGACCTTAAAATTGTACGTTTACAAACAAGCGGTACAGCGGCGTAGAGGCGTAGTACATGTGAGAGAACGAGGGGCGAGCGAGATGCAAAAGGAAGCACCAATTGCCTCGGTAAGTGGTCACTGACTCAGTGCCGAACTAAGTATGACCCACATGCGGAAAAATAAGGTTCAGGTTAGCGTATTCTACATACAAAAAACAATATTTTCTTGCTAATGATATTGCATTAGCTTGTTTAGCGCGTCTCCGTCGACGTGGAATTGAAAACAAAAGTAAGTAGCCTATGTGTTCTTCCAGACAATCCTCTACATTATGCCAATTTTCATAGAGATCCGTTCAGCAGTTAGGCTACAAACGCTAAGAAACATACATCCATACATTCTTTAAGTAAACTTTCGCATTTAAATATAATATTAGTGAGATTTATGCTTGTTGTGGCGTTGACTTCGCACTGACAATAAAAAAGCAGACCTTTTCGTAGAACTTTCTAAAGCGACTTTCAAAATGTATGCGTTTAATAACATAACGGAAACACTTTAAAACAATAACTACATGTTTTCTTACATTTTCTTCGCAAATTAAAATATAATTTTCGTGGATATATGCTATTTGTAAAATAGGTTTAAATAAATAATTTTAATCAAAACAACGCAATGAAAAATGCGACCCTAATAACAAGTATAATGACAGTTGTTTTTCTTTCATTCTATGTATATTGACTTTACATTTAGTTTAGTCACTTTAACACACGTATGACCTGATGTTACTGATAATATCTTATCTTAAAAAGTAAAATTAAAGATTCAACGGCGTATCATTCTTGATGATATTTAGATATTATTGGTACAAATTTCAATCGGTAAATCGTCTCTTTGTCCTTATCCAGATTTATCTATCGTTCTCTTTGTTAAAAAACTACGCTTATAGTCGGATTTCGACGAAAAGAAAAACATTTCTTAACACATGTACTTACCAAAGAGGTCCAGAAGGAGCGGACCTGGTCATCCGGATACAAGAAGATGTCGAGCAGCGCCCAGGAGCCTCGCCACACGAACACCACTAGCGAACCCACGACCGTCACAGAGAAGATGCAGTCCAGCACGTACAGTGCCATCTCACGACTCGTCTGCAAATAACACAAGCAATCACTAAAAGAATAGTGATATAGGAAAAATGTCCATTCCAGTGGCAATACTATAACGCAATTTATTAACACATTCTTTACCTCTTACTTTATTTTTTTAAAGGACGGCAGACGAGCAATGGTTAGCCTAATGTTATTCCACCAGGGAAACAGATGCATTGCAGTCCTTTGAACAGAGAAGTGGTTACCATTCACGCTTGTATTTTGTGAGCGTAGTTTACTCTCGCAATGACGAGTACTCAGTGTTCGGTACTTAATCAATTCAGTGGAAGTAAGTTAATCCACATCTATAGATCGTACACTTTTCAACGTAACATTAAAGGACTTAATGAAATAATCAAATTCTCATTTTTTCCACGTTAAATCCCGTGAATTTAATTCCTACATAAAAACCTTTGAACGGATAAGAATAAAATTTCTTGGATTTAAAGATTTCATGTGGAAAATAACATTTTTATATCCGATCAATAAAACTGTCTTAAATGGATTAATAATACATTTTTCAGGAAAAATAATTTGACGTTATCTTTTCAACAATTGATATATAAGACATAATTAAAGTAATTTCCCTGACTATCTTAAGCTGAAGTAATCGCGATATTAATTAGTAAATAATCTAGATTTTGGAGAGTTACGGAACCGATATTACTTATATTGCGCAATATTTATTTTAAGATTTTATCATCGATACAAAATTTTATCCAAAGAAGTCCTAGAGGTCTTTAACATTAGCGATCCTGGGCGATATATCCACGTCGCCTCTTAACTGCAATACAAACACAATAAAAAAAGACATAAAGGGACGCCAATGGAGCCCCTTTTTGTCGCCTCACCTCGCCATACTCTAAAGCGGGTATAGTTTATATTTGACCGGTTTTCAGTTGTTTATCTCCCAGGTCTTTTTAAACCTTTGCACTCGATTTCGCAATTCAATATCATATTTTTTTTTCAGTTTTCTCGTTTACGCGGGAAATGGCAATTAGATAACAATGTAATTTAAGACAATTTGTTACTCTCTCTTATCTCACTAAGCACATTACAAAATACATGTACCATCTAAAAGGTACTAATCGACGCAACGAGGTGCAATGTAACAGGTTACACAGCGACCATTCATGTAGTCAGTGCGTAGTGTTACGGGGAAACCAGTGAGCAACGAGACGCGTAACCGCGTAACGTCAGTCCGGACGCCTTATAAAGCCGATTCGTACAGTAGAAGCCGATTAGTACATTATTTTACTTTCATGAAACGGGACTTAAACGTAATGAATAATAGAGAAGAAACTGGTTTTTTAACTCATTGCTAAGAATGAAGATAAACTATTCTAATTAGTTTCTAACAAACATAATTAGCTTATTATCTATTTGGCAACACAAAGACAACAAATAGTTTATTTTACAACAATCATGATAAAGGGTTATGACCCTTATTTATTTTTATCTACAAAAAGCCCTTGATGAATGTATGCGACGATATTCAATGTGTTTTTAACTTATTTTACGTTGTTTTTCATTTTTATTATGTAGTGAACATGTTAAATAATGTTATCTATCCAGGTGAACTATTGTTAAATGTCACATAATATTACAATCAAAAATATTATATTTAATTTAATATCACGCACGTGCCTACCTGTATTACGGTTTCATTGTCTAATGATAACTTCGTGACACGTAAACCGTTTTCAAATACTTTTTATCTGTGTTTGTTTTTTGTATGTTTCTCGATTTTTTAGGTTAGATACGTAATATGAAGAATAGAAGAATAGATATAGAATTTTTAATTAACTCTGTTTCAATTTAAATTATTTTAGTTTCATGGAAATGGTATACGATAAAGTAAAGTTTAATTGTTGTTAAAAAGGTAATTTCAATGTATTTTGATATAAAAATATTAACATTATTATCTAAATGGTTCTGTTTTATTTCATACCTTAAATTTAATATCATGTATTAATGTTATTTGCGAAAATTCTACATTTGTGAACTAACTCTATCACAATGATTGGCTTACATTAACAACCAATAAGAACGACGTACTCGCTTCACGATTTCCGATAGATCAATGTTAATTAGTGTAATTTACAATACCTATTATTAATTCACGTGTTAAAATAAAACCGTACATGATACACTATTAAATCCCCATCAGTTGATTTTTTATTGGATGACTAGCATTTCCCCGCAACTTCGTCCGTTAGTTAATAAGTATCCTATGTGTTCTTCCAGAACATGTTCTACATCTCTGCCAAATATTTATCGAGATCCGTTAAGCAATTTGAAGTACGTAAACAGCCATCGATGCATATATCCATACAAACTTTTGCATTTATAATATTAGTATGATTAAAATGCAAATTTAATTATCTTTAATGAAACTTACACATATGTATTATAGACATTATGTATCATAACATCACATAAAATTTTGATTGATGAATTAATGGAATATTAATTAAATGTTTATTTTGCATACTAGAGGACAAACAGCGAGGTGATTTGTTTACTTTATTTAATGCCACTGTTTTATTGTAAGCCGCTCAGATTTATGAGGCAATTGTGTATATATCCTATGTAATCCTATTTACTACCGCGTGATATCGTTCTCAGTAACCACTGCACACCGGACACATCTAGAAAACAACGTCAAACGAACGGTGTGATGCACTACTCTAATGTTGGTGATATTTTTATTAGAATAATAAATATGTTTTACGTTAATTATATATTGTCATGCATATATTGTTCAATTGAAGAAATTTATGAATATATATAAGAGATATTTAATAATTTTACTTATCTATTTCTTACATCTTGTTTCTCGTAGCTTGCTACGAAGTAGCTACGCGCTAACTTACCAGTGTAAATAATAACTCTTTTTTAATTCATGTATATTTAAACCATGATCTTTTTCCACGAACACATTTACTAAATACTAACCGTTCTAAACATGGTAGGAACATCGAAGTAATCCTGTGGTCCGTCGACGGCGACGGCGAACGGCGCCGCGCTAATGTTCCTGAGGGCTCGCAGCGCTGCCAGGGACAGCGTGGCGGCGCCCGTCGTCGACAGCAGAGTCCTCGCGCTATCTCCCGTGCACTCGTTCAGTAGGTTCCATACCCCTCGCCACGCGCCCACGCACGCCACCCCCGCCACGTAAGTGTACACCCTCGACAACACGTAATAAGTCAACCAGCCGTGCTCCGGCGTCAAGAACTTGCCCAGCTTCGATTGGAAAACGCACAGAAATAGATCACAGACGAGACCAAAGACGGCGCAGGCGGCTGCGCTGCTGACCGGGTTGTCCGGCGCCACGTACAGGTCCATGAGGCTCCATGTCGACTTCCAGTAGGAGACGACAGCGGGCGCCACCACGATGCTGGCGAACAGCAGGTCCGCGACCTCGAGCAGCGCTTGGTGCGCGCGTGAACCGCTCGCGAGCGTGTCGGCGAGCCCGGCAGTGCTCCCACGCATGTCTGTTGCGAGTGTGCGCCGTCGCTCTGTCGCTCTGAACGCCGCCGCAGATTACGCTTCTAATTGCATTATCGCGTCCCCGCCGACAACCGCGACCGCCGCTCGCCCGCACCGCCGCAGACCAGCCTCTCTTTAAAGCGGCGCCGATAGCTTTCTCCTATTTGTATAGATAACGGGTATTTACCAAGTATCGCGGTGGCGGGCCATCGCGTTTGATATAATCGCGTTATTTGGCTACCTTAATCTGGAGGTGCGATACATCGATTCTTTGAAAAGATATGTGTCTGTTTACTGGTGTGAAATCAGTTCCTATTTTCATTTTTTCCTCATTTGTCGTAATTTATAATTTAACTTTATTAAGATAAGGTATAAATTACGAAGTTCTAATCCGCATTATGATTAGTATTATAGATCCCTTATCAGATGGTGCTGTGTGTCGAGGGTCAAGGCGAGGCGATCCGGTGTAAGAGGCGGCGCGGTAGGAAGCGGCTACTTATGTTCCCTAGCACGGGCCCGATGTACTGACCGGTGCTCACTGCGGGGTCATTCGAGCTATTTATGTGCTCCGGTCAAATCATATGTAGAAGAATCTTAGCACTAACTACTATTGTATTAACATTCAATCACGAACGTGTTTGACGGCTGCAGTCATGTATAGATAGTTACACAGATCGAACTTATAATCTTACAAGTAAATTTAGCGTTTTATAAGGTAAGTGTACCAATTATTGATAGTTTAATGTCATTAACCCTTAAATGCATCTTGTTGCCAAATGTATACAAATCACGTTTTACGTTATTTCATTGAAGTCGTGTGGTATGTGTTTCCGAACGCACTTTGACAACCATAGATAATAAAAATATTTAGTGTTTTTTCATATTTTGTCATAAAAAATACTTATTTTTTTATATCACATTTTTTTCATTATTTTTTATGTTATATGTACCTAAAAACTATTAATTACTGGGTCACTAGCGGTTTTTGGGTCTTTTACCTTAATTGTACGAAACTGTAAAAAAGAATACGTACCCACTTTTTGAAGTTGGACAAACACATTCAACACACATAAAAAATAAAAAATAGCTCAAGCATGACTTTTAGCACTTACTTGTCTCCGGAATCTGGTGTCGAACTGGTACGTGGCCTCCTTTCCGTCAGTGATAAGGAAATATGGACACGCAAGGAGATTCCTCGCAGCTCGAACTGCAGCAGTACTCGCGTACAGAACCAACGTCAATGCTCCTATCAACACAGGCCTAGAAATATCAAACAAGACTTTGTTGAAACTTTTTCAACCTTTCTAGCTTGGGACGTCAAGAAAAGAGTATGCATGTCTGATAAAGAGAAACCAGAGATCCAATTATATAGTACTTCTCTTCTCATCCTTTTTCTATATGAAAAAGGAGAGGCGGAGACAATAATCTGTTATCTGTAACTCCTCTTCTGTCCAATTATAGACAACACAATCGAACTCTAGCATGTTGAGGATGTTTATAATAATCTTACAAATATAATAAATGCGAAAGTTTAGATGGATGGATGTTTGTTAAAGTTTGTAGCCTGAACGGATTTTGATAGAATTTGGTATAGATGTAGATTATAGTCTGGAAGAACCCATAGGCTACTCACTTTTGTTTTTTTTAACTCCACGCTGATGGAGCCGCGGGCGAAAGCTAGTTTAGTAGTATTTTAGCTGTGACTAGTTTGTGATCTACTTTTACTATAAACGAGCCGTCGCCCGAAAACTTCGTTAAGGCGGAATAAAAAAAATGGTGTTACATAACAATCCGCGTACATCTTGTACCAGCTACCTTCCAGTCGTAGGCCCATCAGTTTCAAAAATTACCCGGAAGAAACGCTGCTTGCGGACAAACAAACATCTTTAAGTGCGATTTTTATCAGCAACAAATACATCTTTTTCGATATTATATACACACACACACCAATTTTATTATACGTATATAGATTACCTGTGAGGATCGTTCTCTTCAGGTAATATAGCAGCTACGAGCATATCGAATATTCCCCAGCCGCCGTGCCAATGCATTATACAGGACAAGATGAAGATATAACCATACACCCTAGACAACACCCGCTCTCTAATCCAGTGTAATTTTGATTTATTCTCTTTCGTTGATCGTGATCTTGATAATAAATAAGACCTGGAATAGATTAATAGATTTATTAATTACTAGCTTTCGCCCACGAATCCGTCCGCGTGGAATTAAAAAAAAACAAAAGTGAGTAGCCTATGTCTTCCAGACTATTCTCTGCATCTATGAATCAAATTTCATCGAGATCAGTTCAACCCTTTAGGCTACAAACATCCATCCATCTAAACTTTCGGATTTATAATATTAGTAAGAAGTAAGATAGTAGTTAAGACAACTATAACTTTATGTTCGGGCCTTTTATCAGTGAAAGCTTACTTTTAGAACAAGACGAAGTCTGTCACAAAATCGATTATAGTTACTACATAATGGATGAATAATTTTTGCTAAATACTAATTCATGATTATCTCTTTCTGAAGTTTAAAAATGCAAATAGCGCATGTTACAATGAAAGTAACATGTGGCTTATATTGATCCTTCAATTGCGTAAGTACGTGATCGCTCCAGTAATATTCCGAAGATACACAAAGGAAAGGCAAGCCACAACTTATGTGCGGAGTTTACTGACTTCTGTCCTTTCTGTGAACTCGCTAATATTTACTTTTGATTTTGTTTATTTTTAGATTTATTTAATTTATCATTTTGTTTTGACTTCATTGTACTTATAACGTAATACATTTAAATAGAACTAGCTATCGCCTGCGAATCCGTCCGCGTGGAATTAAAAAAAAACAAAAGTCAGTAGCCTATGTGTTCTTCCAGGCTATTCTCTACATCTATGCTAAATTTCATAGAGATCCGTTCAGTAGTTTAAGCTACAAACTCTAGCAAACATCCATCTATCCATATAACCTTTCGCATTTATAATATTAGTAAGATTGTTCTTTAAACGAGACAAAGGAATTGAGTCATTCTATTATTTTAGGTTATCGTCGATTTATCGTACTTTTCGTGTAATTTATTTGTTATTTTGTAATGTGTTCATGTCAGTTGCAGATATATGTTAAATGTTATGTCAAAAAAAGAGCAATATAGAATCAACAATATCAAGTAGTTATTAATTATGAATATACGATGTTTCTTTGAAAATAAAACAATACTGGATTCTGTAGTGTTCAAACTCTTAACAACAAATAAATAGATGGCGCCACTTCATTCAAGATGTTTGTTTTAGATAAAAAAAATGCATTCTATCTAGTGTATCTAGATGCATATGAATTATTTAAGATATTCGTAGCCAAAGTTTGGTAACCCCTGTTTTATTTAATATGGTAATAATTTTTAAATAGTTAAACCATAGTAGATGATATGAACTGCGTAATTTTGTTTAACGCGGTAACGTTTGTTCATGATTTAAATGTATACATAAGTAGACAAATAAGAGACATTTCTGAGTACTGGAGATAAATTCGTCAATGGTCGTAAGATTTTCTACTTTAGATTGTCAGTGGTAGTCTGGTTAGTATCTAATCTATGATATCTCAGTATTTTCATTTCCAAGTAATAATTTATCCTTTGATCTCTAGACTGTTTTTGTACTTTTATGATTACGTGTGATTTCATTGTGCAATCAATATCAATCAACAGATATCGTTGATGTAATTTTTTGAAAAACAAATATAAATCTTAACAATATTATAAATGAGACAGTTTAGATGGATGGATGTTTGTTTGAGTTTATAGCCTAAACGGCTGAACGGATCTCGATGAAATTGGGCATAGGCGTAGTGATAGTCTGGAAGAATACATAGGCTACTCACTTTGTTTTTTAATACCACGCGTACGGAGTCGAGGGCGAAAGCTGGTAACATATAATTTGAATACATCTTTAAGAACTGGGAATTAATTAAAAAAACACAAAGAAGTCCAACTTCAACACAATCTTATTTGTTGGTGCCAAAAGTTTTATTGATTAGAGTATGTTACGTGCCTGTCGCGTAAAAAACATAAGTATCTACTTAATTTATAACATTGTACGACTAATAAAGTCATAAATCTACTGAATTTCAACCTCGTTTCATTTACATAAAATCACCTATTTTTGTCAATTTATCAACACTAATAAATCTGATATCCTTGAATGTTCTACAAAAAAAAATCCCCTGTCTGCGCACACTTATCATAGTCGAAATATTTATCACATTATACTTTAAGTAATAATCACTGCAAGACACATTTAAGTGATAAAAATCGAAAACATAATATTGAAAAAAATCCCTATTTTTGTGATATTGAAGTTATTTTCATACATCAAGATACAAATCGGAAAATATTATCTTGATTGAAAGTATTTATATAAAACTCCAGAGACGATTACAAGTTAATTAAGTATTGATAGATTAACAAT
>LD688971.1:7021548-7050931 GCA_003118335.3 Papilio memnon | reverse complement strand
TCATGTCATTTTGAGATTTGCAATTGATAATTTAACAAATGTAGGTAAACAATGAAATAAAGTTTTTATAATTCCACGCGGACGAATCCGCATGGGAACAGCTAGTATGAAATATTTATTAAATTAATAACTTCAACGGGTTCAATATCTCGTATAACGAACAAGTCAGACTAGTGTAAATATTTTTTGCATATTTAATCGGGAAATCCTGATTTAAACTAACATTTTTTACTCTGGTATAATAAAAAAGCAAACGTATTAGTTAATTCTGATATACCGTTAGAGAAAAGTAAAAAAAATAATAATCTGCTAAAATGTTTAAATTGAAAAAAAAAATCGCGGGCGAAAGCTAGTTGTTAATAAATTAGGGTCAGATTATCGCTGCATAATCACTTTTAGTACAATAATAAGGTATTTTACATAGTAAGGTATTTTACATAGTAAGGTTGGTGATTATCGCTGTTTCTGCATTCACGGTTGAATTTGAATATCTTAGCATTTAATTATTTTAAGTAGGTAAATGATTGAATTGACGTCATCGAAATTTATAATCACTCCAAATATAATAATCTTACCGTAACGTTTGTCTCCTTCATAATTGCGATGGTAAATTAAAAAAAACCTGTTTTCGAACACACTGTTTGACACTACTAAATATTTGTTTGTTTTTTTATTGGTCGTTGTTTCGCGCACGAACTTCTTATGCGTTTGCCTGAACACCACTACTGCGAAAATCGATTCGATATAACTATATAAGCCAGGATTTTGTCGTTAAACCATCAGTTCTACAACAATGGTGTTGTAAGTTTTTATTACTAGGATTATTACAATAATAGAGTGCTATAGTTAAAATGTGTACATGATCTATTTTATGATTTCCTGTAATCGTTGATGTAAATACAATTATTATACGTTTTATCCTGCGATAAGTCTCTAATGCGTAATATCACAAATATATAAACTTACTCCAATAAAGTTAAATAAAAAGAAAGAAAACATCATTTTTTAAAACTAAATGGGAACTAATACTAATATTATAAATGCGAAAGTTTAGATGGATGGATGTTTGTTACAGTTTGTAGCCTAAACGGCTGAACTGATCTCGATGAAATTTAGTATAGATGTAGATTATAGTCTGGAAGAACACATAGGATATTCACTTTTTCAATGCCACGCGGACGGAGTCGCAGGCGAAAGCTAATGGTATATAAAACACATAGTAACACTTGTTAAGATTATGAAAAAATAACAATAACCTACTACAACTTGTATTTTGGAAAATAATTTCGTTATGATTTTAAAATATTTAATTTTTTTGTGTAAAAACTAGCATTTAATTGTTTAAAAAGGTTAATGAATCCTCTACACTCAGTTTGGTTCTCACTCAGGTATAAAAATGTGTTGATTTATGGTTTAAACACCAAACAAATTAAAAAAAAACATTTTGCCGACACTAACGTTTTAGCTGTACAAACATAATTTAACTCGTGGAGTGGGCTTTATCGAACACATTTAGAGAAATAAAACAATGTACATCTTAATACGTATATTTGTCCACTATTCATCAACATATTGAACACGGTAACATGAGAATAAACATTTTGTTACAACGATACACTTTCGTCTAATTACAATAAGTACACAAGAGAGGTAATCCACAAGTTTATCTCACGATTAACATTTTTAGAACAACCAAATAAAAGACAACATGAATAATTATTATAATAACCTCAAATGTCAAACCGGTTGTGATAAAGTGCATCTAATAATTATATGAACAAGTAACAGCCGACTACTGAAACGAGATGACTGTAACTGCGTCTTACTCTAATTTCAATTGTTGCGACTTCACGAAGAGAAGTGTGTAAAATTCGTCTCAGTACTCGGTCGTAAAAGAATAATCCTGAGTTCCGTTTAACGCAGTAATAAAATTTGAAAGTTATGTAGCTATTTTTGCTATCAATCGAAGCGTTTTTGTACTTTGTCTTTTTTGTCGTCATAAAACTAAATATATCTTGTTAAATTTATTTGAACATTACTATGTTTTGCAATTAGATTAATTGTGTAAAAAGAATTCATATACTATATTATAATATGTATAGACTTTATGTTAATAAAGCATTATAAGATATTAACGGTTAATTATAGTGTAAGGCAAAGGCACAAGTTATATGGTGATGAATTTTTTTTAATTAATACAGAAACATTTTAAACACAAGAACGGGAACTGTAAACATAATAAATATTTGAAATTTATTTCTTAACTGCGATATAAATGCACACTTACAAAGATGTATAAAAATTCATTATTTGTTTTTTCTGTTTGTCATGACATTTGTATTACTCGTAATTTAGCAACTTGATATGTAGAGTTGACATACATTAGTGACATTAAAACAACGTGACAATAAAAATTTCATTCTTCGGGTAATTACAAGCAACAGTTTCGCTTATAAATAACCTAAGAACTGGGCTAAGCAAAAAAAATATATGAAGTACAACAAAACATCGCATTAGATAATTCTCGAGCGCTGAAATCTAGTAATAAAAAACTATTCCTTTACTGTGAAAATACAATTATGTTTACATCGATTGCTTTACAAGATTTTTTTGTTATATTCTCGTTTTTTTTTTTTGTAATGAAAATGCAAATTGTTTTGATTGAAGTAAAAACTGATACTAACTGCTTTAAAAAAGACTTACACAATATGTCAACAAAAAGGCGGGAATTCGAAACATCATGGCCGCCAAAAACCTTTAAATTAATGTCCTGTTTACATGATTCCAATACATAGCGCGATGCACAGTTTGAATTCCAGTAAAATTATACTGGAATCGATCGTTGAAGTGGAATAATGTTAACTAGGCTTAAAAAAAATTAAAACCTACATACGCTCACAGTAACACTAACAGTCGGACTGTTCCATTAAAATTAAAACTGTCAGTTAATACCACAGATAATACAATAGTATGGTTACCCTACAATAGGACTGAACGTTTGCAGCGGGCTAAAAACATGGTGGTACGACATTCATAAAAAAATGTGATTGTTTTTCATTATTTTTGTCATA
The DNA here is from genome assembly GCA_003118335.3 of Papilio memnon. NCBI lineage: Eukaryota > Metazoa > Arthropoda > Insecta > Lepidoptera > Papilionidae > Papilio > Papilio memnon. Next base: position 7,047,860 of record LD688971.1, on the reverse strand, counting down.
AACATTTATAGGAAGACATTTATTTATGACTAGACTTAGATCAGTAAATGTATTTTGTATATTTTAAAACAAGTTTTAATTAAACTATTGCTTGATTTTCCAGTGCTTTTTGTTTATAGCGTGTTTTACTATAATAAAATGCATTAATATTTGCTTAAGTATAAGAAAGAGACGCGAGACATAGTTAAATTCTGATTATAAATATTTATATTAATGAAAAAGTGTGCGTTTTTCGGTTTATTTTCATTTTTATGTTAATTTCACTAAAAACTTCGTCTGATATTGACGTTCACAAAATGCTATTTTTTTCATCTTTCAATCAATTTAACTATTTAGCAGATAAATAAATTTATGATAAACTTACCTAAGTTTTTTAAGAACCTATATCTAAATGGTAAACATTTAAACACTATAGTTTAGAATAAAAAACTGTTTGTCTTTATTTTTTACAAAACTTCAAACTCTCAAATTTTGTACGATTCATTAAATTTCAAAACACTAAGGAAGTTGCTATAAAATAATTTTATGGTTAATCGCCTATTTAACTTCGTGATAAGTCAACGAAATAATCGATTAGTAGTAATGTTCAAGGTGAAGAGGATTCGAACTAATAGAGTTAGAATTAACTGTTACTAAGGCGCGTTTAAGTTATAGAGATCAGTAACTAGTAATATTTTATACAACTGTCTGCAGTGCAGTTCTGTGCCAACATTTAGGACGCAGTAAAATACAAGATTTATTAAGTGATTTGTTTTTGTCCTGTTCGATGAGGCAATTAGTACGCAACAAGCTTGCTCTTACTATAAATTTGTTTAAACTGACAAATATTGTTTAAGCGTAAATGTTTTCATTATAGACAATAAATGTACCGTGCGAATTATTGTCGTTATGTGTTTGTATTATTCAAAATGGAATTTACATATAGGGGTTATATCTACAGTTTGAATTGAACAGTCGGATTGTTAAGCAGTTATAACTGTACAAGTTCTTAGTTTACACACGCTTAAACTATAATCCGACTGATGGTGTGCAGCCGGCAAGAAATAGAAAGGTTTTATGTTCAACTTTTTCATACTAAATACATATATTTCTACTTTCACTTATAAATAATTTTGATCACGGTTGTTTGTCCGGACATTTGCAATTCAATATAACTAGGGGCTAAGAATTTCTGGAAAAGTAACAAAGTCATCGCATATATTATATATTCCACAAGAATTACTTAAGGTTACTTAATCTTCTCGTCCTCTGCTCAAACTAAATCTGCGATGGAATTTAAAAGGTTTCTTCTTCTCTTGTTTTTCTTCTGATGATTTTCCGTCAAGTAAATTATCCGCGCTTTTCGCAACTTGAACACTTTTCCTTCTATTTTTCATAGATTTCACTAATTTATAAAATTTCCCTCTCTTTTTAGTAGGATCTGTGGCATGGTCTACTTCTTCTTCCACTTCTACGCTGAACTCTGATGATATGTCTCCCAAGTCTTCGATGCTGTGACTTTCTGCTTCTTTAGGTTGTGGCACTTCTAGTTTAACTTTCGACGTATTTGGTTTCGGTTCTGAAGGGGGAGGAGGAGCATCCGGGTTAATGCACTGTAACAAAAAAAATATTTCAAATACGAATTAAAAGTAAAAAAACTGAGAAAACAAAAGCCTCTTAAGATCATCAACATATTGTTGGACACAAACGTTTCTATTCCTTACATCTTCAATGGAGATCCTGTATGATGGTACTTGTTCAGGATTCCTCCAGGGCTTGAAGTATGGTGAGTCAGTGAGCGCCTTCCAGCCAGGGTAGCGGCGCGCCGCCGCCTGCAGCTGGTGCACCAGACGAGGAGCTAACTGAGCTGTTACCCTGAAAACCCAAGTCATAAACTCACGTGTAAAACATCAATACAGTACCATCGTCTATACTAATTTTATATATATATATATGTATTTAAATAACTCAAAAACTACTGGACCGATTTCAACAATTATTTCACCATTAAAAATCTAAGTTGTCAGGCTGTATTTTTTAATTTCACGCGAACGTAGTCGCGAGCAACAGCTAGTCATTAACACATTGATCTTTTCTAATATTTCTTTTAGAGACCAACTTAATTTGTTGTAGACTTCAATTAGCCTTGTCTAGTTTGGTGCAAGTTTGAGACCTGTGTAACATTGTTTAGATGGTAACTGACCTGTTGACAAGCCAAGCGGGCAGTGCGCCGCGCGGATCAGAGCGGGAGACGTAGCCAAGCCAGCTGCCAGCGCCCTCCCGCGATCTTACCACGAAGCCCGTCAACAGTGACACAGCTCTGAAAAATATATGGACATTAACAATGGTTACCATCACCTTCATTCTACTTCTATTAGGAAAACTAGAAGAGCAACGACCAGACTTCTTTAATTACACATTGAACTTAATATTTCAATAACCAGATCAAGTAGATGAAGTAGAAATTAACAAATGAGACTATCCAGAAGATAATAGAAGCGTGCATATAACGTGGAGAGTTCTACATCTCTGATTCTAACACTCTCCAATCTTTTTGTCACAGGTTCTATCCATCGATCCATAAAAAGCTTTTAAAATTCGTTTGTGTTCAACCCTAATAGACTAGCTGGTAATAAATCAATCTGTTAGAGCAAGGGCCGAGCTAGCGAGAAGGTCGTCACGGTGACGCACACGCTGTCTTATCTAATCGGCGGAGTGCCGGCAAATTGGCAGATAGGGTAGTCGCGCACAACGCATGACTATCGACCAAACATCTACGGGATACAATGTTTTCCTCTAGCGCGGCTAGCCTCGTGTCGCAGGCCGCTTTTCTGTGAGCATTGAACTTAAATACAAATACCACTGGCACGACTATCGCATAGTGAGAATTAGGGTCTAGGGTATAAAAGACGGTAAAAAGGAGATTTTTAAATTTAACCTTTATCTTACTTGGAAATGTTTCATTTGATTCGATATTTATTGTCAGACTAGGAGTATTGCTTATTCGTTTTTCAAATTACCTGACGTAGCCTTTCCTGGGCGGGTAGTCTTTGTGGTAGACGGAATGGTTGAGGATCATCTTCTCATAGCCGGTGTCGAGCCAGGAGCGCTGCAGCACGAAGTCCCGGTTCTTGAGCGGCGCCGGGCATGACACTGACGACAGAATGGATAATGTATTTTAGAGACTTTTTCCTCTAGCACGACAACAGCTCAGGTCTACTATATTTATATGCATAAATAATGTATGGTCACTGTCATAAAAGATAAAATTAAGAAAAATAGTGGCGTTAGTGGAAATACGAGTTCAGTTTGCATCAAGGTTGAATAAATAGCATTTCTAGGGATCTGAGGAGGAAAAATTGTAAATTTCAAGGCAAATGTTACAGTTTTCTTTGTTATTGCGAGCCTTATAAATAATTTAAAACAATAAACGAACGGGCAATGTCGTTTGTAATCAATAAAGCCGGCCAAGGGAACCGATGTCCCCTTCATAACACTTCGGTAACATTAACTGGCAATTACGTAAATAGGCCTATGATGGGGTTTTCCAATGTGTAATACGACAGTAGAAAACCCATGTGTACATATTGTGTTATTGTAATATAAATTGTAGGGATCATTTTCGTAATACTTGTCTAAATAACGACGATGAAATACGTACGTCCTTTCTGATCATGTTTTATTTTCTAACCTAAAAAAAAATTATAGTTACAAGTTATTTCGTGTAGTAGAAAAAGAATATCAAAAATATTTTCTAACTACTTTTATTGTCACAGCAATTCACTCGTAAACGAGCTGGAACATATTTTTCTGTTACTGTAATCGAATATTGTTTGAACAATCGCTCTTATTTACTCAATTTGTGACCCTTGTGTAATAAATAATTTAGTTTTCTTTTTCTTATTATATAATAGCTATGTTTTATCTATAATAATATAACAAAGCGTAAACACACACTTCTTTGTTGCCTAAGATGTCAGCAATTACAGCATATTTTTAATATTTTTTTTTAATAAAAAGCCCTACACTTACGTCACGCTTTAGGCTATATATTTTAACGCCATTAGGGGGTAAATATTTTGGATAAAAACCCTAATGTGGGAAAGAGACCATAAGTTGCTGCCAACATCAAGGAAGCAAAATTGCCATCGTTGTCATTTGTGCGTTTGAGATTTGCAATTGAGAATGTCACAAATGTAAATAATAAAATAAAGTTTTTATAATTTATACAAATAGGAGGTTGTCAATTTGTCTGTATTATGTTGTTAAACTAGGTTCATCCATTTTAAAATTCATCCCGTTCCTATTTTAATTTCCGTAACAAATAATAAAACCGGCCAGCGATAAAAGTGTGCCATGAAACTGTGACGTCGAGTGGCGTCAAGCATGACCGAATTCAATGGCCTATTGTTGATGTAAAAAACTTAACAACACCGTAAATACAACAATATCATTCAATTTGCAGGATATTTAAGTTTTTATTTTACTGTAGTAATGTACAATAATAAAAAAAGCTTTTATAATAACTATTATAGGCTCCCAAACAACGATTTTATCTTTTGAACTAAATCTACCCAAATAACTATGTTAGTAAGGCAAAAACTCTGAATACGGTAATAAAATGCTTTAAAAATACGATTATTTTAGCTACAATCTTGCGAAAAAGGCCTCTTTCTTCCTTGTCTAACGATCGATAGAGTTCTCAGTGGTCTGGTTTTGATCTGATAACAGTTAATTGGACTCCCCCGGGTCTGTATTCAATTAGGGCACATTGTTTAGTCTCCAATATCCTGCCGACGCTTCGTTACCGACCAATCAACTGATGTAGGTCGACATAAAAGTGTTTTTATTTTCTTATTCCTTCTCTTTGTATTTATATTACCGTGGAAATTTCCTATCTTGATTATAATTACTTTGTGCTGATTAATGTATCTGTCAGAATATTACGATTATACTCTCAATAATTTTTCTATTTCATCTTTCGGGGATATTTTTATATACAACGAGCTATCGTCCGCAAACTTCGTTAGCGCGTTTTTTTTTTAAGTCATCTATCACATTCTCGTACATTTACCTTCTACCAGCTATTTTTCAGTCAAAGTCCCATCAAAATCGGACCACCCCTTACGCTATTTTGATAGCGCGGAATTAAAAAAAAACCTATAATATGCCTAACCATGTCAGCTACCCTCCAGTGAAAGTCCGGTCGAAATTGGCCCAGCCGTTTCGCAGATTACCCGGAACCAACGCAGCTTGCGGACAGACAGACAGACAGATAAAAAAATTTTAAATGCGATTTTCGTTATCAACAACGCAAATACATCATCTTCCCGAAATCTGGAATTTTTTCTTTTGATATTACAGATACTCCATTTTTATATGTATAGAAGATTATGAAGTATAACAGTCGAAACAATATTTTAGGTTATCATTAGTTCCCAGTACTGCAACTGTCTCTATATTTTCAAGGGGAAAGAAAGGAAGAGAATAAAAGGGTATTTTTAAGGGGCTTGAGAGCGTCGCAGCACGTACTGTCGCGACGCTTACAGCTATTCATAATTCATAGCACATGCAAATCTGTGCCAACTTTTCTTTACCATTCCATTCTGTATACGTGCCCTTATTAGGTTATTTCGGCCTTTAGCATTATTTATTAGAACACGCCAAACATAATAATCAAACCTCATCCTTTGGTGAGTAATATTAGTTTTAAACAAGTTGTAATAAAGTTTTTAAAAAAAACTTTCCCGTTCTGAAGTTATGACGTCAAAACTATAAACCAAGTTATAGCGATAGATTGCGTTAGACGTCCCGAGTCGGTGGAAATTTTAAAAGTTCCTTTAAAAAAGTTAACCGGTTATTAAAAGCCGACTGACGTCATGCTGCTGTAAGTTTTTAATAAAATACGGAGCAAGAGTACCAGATGTTTTAAATACATTTTATAGACGAGCAATTTTTCTAAATGCATAGTATTATATATAAAGCAGATTGACACTTACTTGCGTAGTATCCAACGTCGTTGTTGACGTTGATATGTCCCGCGTCCTCAGCTGCCAGCATATGCGTGTCCCACACGGAGCGGTACTCCGGGTCATGAAGCACATCGTACAACGAATCCGGCGATACGTCCTCGAACTCTGCCACCACCTGGAAACCAAGAAACAAACTAAAAACAGCACAGAGCATATATCCTTCACATAGGTGAACAAAGGAACGTCTAGTTCCTTTGTTTATTTGAGGTAAGACAACTAATGGGAGACTAGCTTTCGCCCCAACTCCTTCTGCGTAGAATTTAAAAAAAAAACAGAATAGCCTATGTGTTCTTTCAGACTATCCACTAGTTCTATGTCAAATTTCATCGAGATTCGTTTAGGCTACAAGCTCTAACAAACATCCATTTATCCATCTAAACTTTCGCATCAATAATACTAGTTTTACCGAAATCAGGATAGATTATTCATTGCCATCTAATACTATAAAAGTGGGGGCATTAGCCTCCTTAACCCCCAGCTACAAGAGGATTATATTTCTCAAAAAAATATTTTCCATAAAGAAATCGAGAAGAGGATATAAACCACAAAGGAATACTGTTAACAATAATTCACTTATCTCGGTCTCGTTATTCAAGACGACAAAAGAATGGAAAAATCTTAAATTCAAAATGACAGGTGAAAATAAATTTATCTGTAAAAGAAATTTCTATGAAACCATTTTCAAGACGAAATTTGTGACATTTTTCGAAGAAAAAATATCGTATTATATAATTACTAGCTTTCGCCCGCGACTCCGTCCGCGTGGAATTAAAAAAAACAATAACAAATAGCCTATGTGTTCTTCCAGACTATCCTCTACATCTATGCCAAATTTCATCGAGATCCATTCAGCCGTTTAGGCTACAAACTCTAACAAACATCCATCTATCCATCCATCAATCCATCTAAACTTTCGCATTTATAATATTAGTGAATTTAAGTAGAAATAAAGTTGAAGGATGAATTGTATGAAAATGAAAAGAATTCAAGTAAAACCTCATATTTATTAGATAATATTTTATAACAATTACTTAATTATATTATAGATTCGAGCAATTTACCTACCAGAATAACCCCCGCGGGTATAATTACACTGGCTTGTAACGTGAAAATGACAGAACCTTGTTACTAATGGAACTCATTAACTAGAATAAATTGAACTTGCATTCACCACAGTTATTACATAATTCGATCCAGATATTTTTTTATTTAAATCTTGCTTTTCATGAAATCAATTAGAAATAACGAGTCTTAAAATTTCCTTGAAAACGACCAATTGAAACTTAAAGCCTTTCTAAATGGACGAAACTGCGAGATGAAATAATTAGTGAAACTTGAGCTTAAAACTTGATAAGTAGTTACGGCGAAGTGCGCGCCGGCTGTCTACACGAGCGAGCTTCCAAGTTTCTAGTGCACTTACAAACTGACACCAAGTGCTTCAGTCAGATTAAAATGAACAGCGACCATTTCAGGTAAACCTGAGGCTTCAAAGTGCCTCAGTGAATTTTGCTACCACTAGAATATTGAATATAATTAGTATATTTTAAATAAAATAAATAGTTAAAAATCTCGCGATTCCTACAAATTTATTTTAAAAATAGAAATAAATATTTTATACTGATTACATACTTATTTTATTTTATAATTTCTATCCGTTTCGCTTTGTACATGAAAAACGTAGAACATATCAAAGCATGAAAAATCTTATCATTTTCAAATAATAATTTATAATTTAAAAACCTGTTTCACTTTAAACTATTGAAATAAAATAAATTAAAATCCACTAAAAAACGAAAACATTCACACAAAAGGAAAACTTTCAAAAAGCTTTCTAAAATTGAAATAATTTTACGTCGCAGAGTAGCATCGCAAACTTTTTAAAAGCATTAATTTAAAATTTATCTCAGTGGCCACGTTGGCGTTGGAGGGAACTCTGAAATTAGCGACCGCGGCATGGAGCGAACATTCCATCCAGCCCTACGGCATATTGTATTATGCAAATATCCACTGAAAAACCGCACTTATGTTACTTTAATAAAAACATTTTAGCATTGCTCAAAGTTACCTTTACTTGCATATTTGTACATTAGTCAGTAATGTTACTATTAGATGTATAATCCTGTAAAACTTTTAATCTATGGCAACATCTTTTTGTCTCTGTCTGTTCTATGGCTGTCGATGTTTGTTAAAATGTCTTAATTGTGCTACTTGTTTATTGTATACGAACTGTCGCCCGCAAACTCCGTTAGCGCAGAACATTCCCGTGTGCATCTACTTTTTAACAGCCACCTTCCAGTCAAAGTCCCATCCAAATCGGTCAACCCGTTCCAGAGATTAAAAAAATAGCCTATAATATGCCCGTCTATGTCAGCTACCCTTCAGTGAAAGTCCAGTCGAAATCGGTCCAGCCGTTTCGGAGATTTGATGTTTTAAGAAGCTTAAATAAAAGATATCAACATAATAACCATTATTTACAATGTTAATTAAAATAAACAAGAGAACAGCTGTATTATGACATTTTGGAAGAACTCGAATATAACCTTATTCATCAAAAATTGTTTTAATCGTTTAGGCTTTAGATCTAAAGGTAAACCACATACCTCTCAAGCGGTTAATGAACATTGTATTGTAAAATACATGCATAAACTTTTAGTTCAGCTGTTGCAGTGATCGTAAAAGCTTGTATGATTATGGTACTTATGTGTTAATGAATTGCTTATCGTTAAATATATAACATTTCACTGTAAATAATATCCGACAATGTAATACTTTAGTAGTAGTGCCATAGAAAAATCTAGAATCAGACAGAAATGCCAGTCGTGTCTATTGAAACGCAGTAATATGAATGAACAAGGACTTTTCTGTTCCTGACGTTTGACGTCAGTAAAATCTACAATTGTCGAAGATATAAACAGATGTTTTTAGAAAAACGCAAGCGGCTACTTGATGTCATTAAATTCATTCTCGTCTATAGAACTGATTTAGTATATAGTAATCAAATTTCAGATCAAGATGTCGAGGATAAAGCGAAGAAATTAACAAAGGAAGTCGATCAGTCTACCATTAGAAATGAAAGCTAGGAATAGAGAGTGAAATGGTGCAGTCTAGAAATATGAATAGTAGTACAACTACTAATAGTAGTAGTACTAGTTTTAGTAGTTTTACTATGTTTAGTGGTTTCCACAACTCCACGACTGGCGTTCGTGAAAAGATAAGTAGTAGCAATTTCGCGACACAATAATTTTATCATTAGATTGATTTGTTGGCTGTATAAAAATTCTCAAAGACCCGTATTCCCGTGAAATCATAACAGTAAGTTACGACACTATAAAAGAAGTATTAAAGCAGTTATGGTCAATAACTTATATTTTAACGACATCTCATAAAAAGGTGTTTGGGTGTCTGAGAAATGAAATATAGCAAATCTCTATAGTTCAATACGTGACATTTTTACAAAATTATCCCTTCGTTCGCACGAACAAACAACTTCTCTTACATTTGTTATAATCAGAGAAATATAATTTTAGTACCTAGTACAGACATTTTTGGTTATTATATTACTCAAAAGATTTTTAAAATTCTTAGACGGAAATCAAATAGTTTGAATAAATTTAATTCCTTGTTTACTAAATGTAAATTCACCTAACATTATTGTACAATTATATTGTAACGTTTTAATTAAAAATAGCAAATTAAAACGCGACGTAAGTTAAGCGTCAAACTCACGCGAGCCTCACAAATTATGCAAAGTTAATTAACAATATACATTTTAAAATCGATAATACATTTGTGATAATATATGTGGAAAAGACAGAGAATCGTTGCGAGGTTCTGCAGAAATACTTGTACATATTACTTATTCTCTTTTGAAATAGGACAATAATATTTCTATGCAGTAAAAACTAACGACTCGAGTGCCTTTGTTAAGCTGCGTAAAGATTGAAAACGCAGAAGTGAGCATGTCTACAATGGGGTGGTTTCAATAGGCGAGGGAACAAGGATCGTCGAGTACTTTTTGTCATTAAAAAACAACATCACCAATTATATCAGCCTCGTTTTATCTAGATGGGTTGTATTTGAAAGGAATTGAATAGTTCATAACAAGAAAACGATAGTTAATGAGTTTCGCTTCCAATATTCAAACATTCATTAATTCGAGAATTTAATAAATCTATGCAAGTTGTTACCCGCGACTTCATTAGCAATTAATAAGCTATGTTTTCTTCCAGACTGTTAGATGATCTGTGCCAAATTTCACGAAGATCCGTTAAGCCGTTCAAGAAATACGTTGAAACAGACATTCATCTAAACGTTCGCATTTACTCGTTTATTATACACAAAGTAGATAAAAGCATGCGCTTTACAACTCATGTGGTAATATAGTATGATGCAGTTATGTCGATAAATAAAAACAATAAATATATTCATTGTTTTGAAACAATGTAATAAGCGATAGAGTAGAGTTTCTATGCATTAAAAACCGTAGCAAACGGTGTCCTATTAAAACCCTTTCAATACCATTATAATATTCATAATAGCCGAATATACTAAATATCAATAAGAAAATAAAGCTTTGATCAAACCTCTAGGTGAATTTACGACTTGTACGAGACCAGAAATAAGAATCGAAACGTAAAGTCGGCTACGCTCGTGAGCTTTATTAGGGAATCAACGTAGGAGAAGTAATGGAAACCGCACGTGTGAATTTCATTCGTCCGTCCTCGTAAATAAATTCAACGTCCTTTTTTGCAATTCTAAGAGAATCTTTGGTCGGGGGAAATCTTTAGTATTAAATATAGGTACAATTTATTACGTCGATGAATGGAATTTAATCATTGAAAATTATTAATAGTACGAGTAGAACAAGGTTTTATTTTTTTTAAAACTAGCTTTCGCCAGCAACTCTGTCTGCGTGGAAATAAAAGAAAAAAAAGTGAGTAGCCTATGTGTTCTTCCAGACTATCGTCTACATCCTCTACCAAATTTCATCTAAATCCGTTCAGCCGTATAAGCTACAAACTCTAACACACATCCATCCATCTAAACTTTTGCATTTATAATATTAGTATGATTTCAATGATTCCTCGATGAAGGTTGACTGTTTTATAACAATCAATTTTCGTTTTAACATTTGTGTATTTGCAAACGTCGATAAACTGAAATAAAACACTCCTTTATTCTATAGAGAAAAAGAATTGATAATTACTTTATCATTAAAATATTTAATCCAAAACATTAAATAGTACATTTGTATAAGTGTTTTGTCAGAAAATATATTATAAGTAACAAAAAGAGCACATGATTAAACGAGTAAAGGCATTAACAGACCCCCGCGGGTTAGTAATCGATTGCTAAGTTGAATTACAGCGGTTTTACATTAACTTAATCACTCACAAAGAGCGAAATAGGCCTCAGTTGAATTAGTAAGTGTATAACCTATTTATGTTCTCGTATTGAATAAAATTTGAATATACAGTACGGCTGTAAGAGTAGGGCGAGGTGGGGCGTCTGCCCAGGGCGCCGTGCATAAAGGGGCGTCACAGATGCGTTTTTATTATAGGTTTGTATTGCATAGGGGGTTCCGTATGACTCTCGCCCAGGGCCTCGGTGATGCTCATATTTTCTATTTTATAGTAATTGTTTATGTAGTTTGAACTCACTAAGTACCGACTGAGAAATAATTGGTTCCTTTTTATGCTAAGGTATCGTGAAGTTGTATGCTTAATTCTAACTTGTATTTTTTCATATTCTTCCCTTTTATGCCTTTCTTTTGAATACATTTTATTTTTCGCCGTTTTTAATATATGTTAACCCAACCACAAGTTGACCCTGTTTCTCTAGTTATTTTCTACGAAAAAATAATCTCTCTAACACAAAGTTTTAAGAGTTTCTTTTAAAAAGTCCAATTTAAGAATCTCTGACTGATTGATGTAAAAATTTGAATAAAAGTATTAAACGACAACAAAAAATTTAAATTGAAAAAATTGAAAAATCCTTCCCGTCCCTTCCCGGTTACATTTACATACCTAATCCCGAAATTAATTAGGATCTGAAGACGTCCCTTTTCATGCTTGGTTAGCTTTAAAAATCCCTTCGGATATTAAATAAATCCTCCTATTCACTTGAACAAATTTACTTAATTATACAAATTTCTAGCCATTTTCACTCGAAATGTGGTTTTATTTGTGTTATGAAATCTTAAAATAAGTTGGATTAAAAAATTTGAAGTAAATTTTTGGAAAGAAACCTATGTTTATCTAATTACTATTGTTTAGTTGGAGAGAAACCTGTGTAACTATTTATATAAAAACAATACAAAGGTAACCGTACAAGATGTCCTTGTAAAGAATTAAGTATTACTACCTTTTCAGCCACATTTTGAATGCAAATAGACCCTCATGAGTATAAAAGCGGTTAGGTCCTAAACAAACCGCTTAAACGTCCAAGTGAGAGCAAATATTTACTCGCGGTCAGTACTGGTATCTCCGGTTTGGAAACGTTAAATGAATTTAGCTTATATCTTATACATTCTATGAAATGTTTAACTATTTCTTCCTGTATAAACTAACTAGCTGTTCCCTTGCGGCTTCATCCGCATGGAATTATAAAAACTTAATTTTATTGTTTACATTTGTCAAATTATTAATTGCAAATGTCAAAATTACATGACATGATAACAAACCATGGCAATCTTGCTTCCTTTATGTTGGCAGCAACTTATGGTCCACATTAGGGTTTTTATCCAAAATATTTACCCCCTAAGTTTAATGGCGTGAAAATATATAGCCTAAAGCGTGACGTAATTGTAGGGGGTTTATTCAAAAAATTATTATTCAAAAATATTCTGTAATTGCTGACATCTTAGGCAACAAAGAAGTGTGTGTTTACGTTTTATTATATTAGTATAGATTGACAAACGGCAAAATTCACGCCGGTTTAGTGTACCGACTAGTTTAATTTAGTTTATTCAAGTCTCGTTGCGTCTTTCATTTAAATTGGAACCTTATTTAATCGACATTAAACAAGCACGAGCGTAAATTAGTAGAAAAATCCAATAAAAGTACTCTTACAATTCGAATCGTAATAAAGATGAAACTGGAACATAACTTCAAGTTGAAACTAAAAAAATATCTTACTTTACAATTTGACCTAGTGACTTCGCGCTCTGATTGCCCATAGCTGGCTTTATTTCTTTAATATCTACAACCTATTAATTCTGTATAATTTTTATAACATTACTCTTAAAAGCCTGCTACTTGTAATAACATTTTATTATGGCGATCTTTAGGGAAGCCTGTGACCAGCACTGGGCAACTTAGAGCTGATAAGAACATTTTTCATCTATTCAACTCGTATTTAATACCTCAGCTTTTATCTCAGTATTCATTCAGAGTATTAATGACCATTATCTACCTGTAGAACATCTTATCGCGTTTCCTCTGTTAAGATTTTATGGTTTCGGTCAATTAGCGAAAACGAGAGACGATAAACGTAACACAGAGAAGCTTACCGAGTAGCGTCTTCAAGTTTATTATTACTCGACTTTTTACAGCCTAGCTGTTGCTCATGATTTACTTCAGGTCGAATAAATAATTTTACTAAGTTGCTGGAAAGTAATTTCATCAAAAGTATAGCGCATTAGCATAAAATATAAAACAATAAACATATTTGGATTAAAATCAAAACGCGGCAACACTGGCCGATTATAAAACGAAAAAAACTAACCTTAACAGTCCTAAGCGCGCCATGGGCCGCATCCTCCGCCCATACTTTGACACCATCTCTTTCATACTCCAGGCTCCAGCCGTCTTCGGAAGCGAGGAGTTGCTTCAGGGTCTCGAAGTCAGAGTCGTCAGCCACGCGAGCTTCGCCCCGCGCCCAGCCCGCGCCTCCCATTCGCTCGCGGACATCACAACCGACTGCAGGGCGACACAACCGCGCCAACAGTCGATGCTCAGCGCATGCGCGGGAACGATCACCGCCATCTTCTTTTTGGGTTACGCGGTTAAATGGAATTGATGATTTATCGCTTTCATAATTTACATTTTTTATAAATTAGGTTTAAGTTTTAAATATTATCATAATTACTTTTGTTAATATTTTGAATTTTTATTGAGATAAAGACCTGGAGTTATACAAAAATGAAAACATTATACTTTTATGCAGAATTTGAATATAAATATAATACATTGTTACAAGTTTACTAAAATAGCTTAATTTATGTAAGAGCAATATGCGATAGTTGTTGATTTTTAATATTAATAATATTAATTTTACCAAACCTAATACGTTACGGAACCTAATATTGCGAAAACGTTTCATGTTTGACGGAAAGTGCTTTGAAAAGCACAAAGTGTTAGCGTAGTAAGTGGGCTTAAGTAACTCTACGGCGTAGCGTTGCTACGGCGCAGGTGTGCCTGATGACTCGAGTGGTTACTAATCGTAAAGAAATGTAACTCAAGGACATACATAATGTATCCTATTTTCTCCATACTGTATTCAAAACTATACAATTTATTACAAAGTAGAATAAAATTATTATTATAAAATGTTTTCTGTCTTTATTTCGCACAACTTTGAATGTACTTCTACCAACTTATTAGACTAATCGGAAAGTTATTAGAGTATGAAAGGATTGCGTTCGATGACGTAGTGCGGACGCATTTGTGCCCCACATATCTAATTAATTCAATTCATATTCTTTTGATGTCGCGAGCTATTGCCAGGGAATGAGGTTAGGGAGCAGACGACTTTATTAGTGACGCCATCCACTCAAACTCGATAAATAATACAATGTTAATAAACTATACACAAGTTACAACTCTATAAGGAAAAGAAGCATTGAGTTAAACGCCTAATAACGAAAAATTCCTCGACTAACATAAGTTTTTTTTATACTATTTGGTTAAAAGCGGTTTGTCTTTGCATTTATATACCAAGACATTAAGTATAATTATTATGTATTAAATAACACACTTTAAAATCTTAAGCAAACAATTTCGTGAGACAATTTTCACTATCTGACGCTAGCGATGCAAAACGCCTAGCAAATATTTACAGCAAACATTCACAAGAGAAACTATTCTCTTCAGAGCTGTTAGGAAGACATTTTATGGTTTTAGTTTGAACTACTGGAAATTGCAAGTTTTAAACACAGATTGTTGTGTTATTAAAGTAACTATTTTAGTCTCTTCTTTGTGTTAAGTAACTATAAATATAAACAACGTCTTATTTTATTGTTGTGTAACTCATTGAATTCTTTGTTTTTCTCCTATATATTATGTATCTTTGAGAGTCTGAATATTAAAACTGTGTTCGATAATGTTCTAATTTTTTCAAAATAAAACATAATGTTTACAGCACACATCTTGTTAAATCACATAACATAACAAATTGCATGACTTTTGTTATCAAATAAGTATTGACCTTTGTTATAATTTGATCATCGTTTAAAATAACAATAACAACAGTTAGATTAGTCAACGTGAGTCTAGATAACAAAAATCCCCGTTTACGCTTGTTGTAGTGGGGCGTTGAAACAAAACGCTGTTAAGTTTTACAGTTAAATAAATAGTTCAGTGTAAGCCTGCCGTAAACAGAAAACAAACAGAAGAAATACAATATAGAGATAAAATTCAAGTTGTATTTACCAAGATATCGTCAGCATGAAGTTGGAAGCTTGTTTCGTTCTTTCTTTAGCGCTGTCTCTACTTTTCGTAGGTGACGCTCGTCAGTTTAGCAGATGCGAACTGGTGCGCCAATTACGGAGCCATCGTTTTCCAGCACACAAGCTAAGACAGTGTACGTAAAACATATTTTATTCATCAACAAAAAGTTCATATAGTTTCCAATTTTGTATTGGATAAAACTTTTTACTAATTACAGCGAATTGATGCAATTCTTACTCTTATCATAAGATACACCAAAACATTACATAACAGCTAACAAAAACAAATGACAATTAGAATTTTATAAAAACAGAACAACACATTTGTAAATGACGAAAGAAAAATAATTTTCCAACCAGTAACACTTCTTTTTCTTTTTAATCAAAACCTAATTATCCGACCTCGTTGGGTAGATAGATAAGACTTTCATTGTTTCAGGGGTATGTCTGATAGAGAGCCATAGTGGCGGTCGCACCGACCTCGTTAGTAGAGTCAATAAGTCTGGACACCGCGAGTACGGTCTGTTCCAGCTCAGCGACAGATTCTGGTGCAGCGATAGCGACCTTCCGGGGAAGGACTGTAACGTCACCTGTGCTGGTAAGGCGAATTAATTGATGAAATTTAGTGTTTGATGGCAGATTTATTACCAAATCCTATGTGCCAAGTATTAAAATGAATCTTAAACATATCGCTTCATAAGCACCGCTAACAATCTTACAGACATGTAATTTTATAGGAATACTATTTTTCACCCGCAACTTCGTCTGTGTGGTAAAAAAACAAAAGTAAGTAGCCTATGTGTTCTTCCAGACTATCGTTTACATCTATGCCAAATTTCATCGAGGTCCCTTCAGCAGTTTAAGCTACAAACTCTAACAAACATCCATCCATCTATACTTTATAATATTAGTAAGATGGAGTTTAAATGTGGCATTATTATCAACCAATACATGTCTGATGATAAACTTTACTTCGAGGATCGTGTAATACGCCCTTTTTTTGACAAATTCATAAAATATCTTTTTACCACACTCTTTGTTTTAGACCTCCTTACTGATGACATCACAAAGGCTGCCAAATGCGCAAAGAAGGTGTACAAACGTCATGGATTTACCGCTTGGAATGGATGGAGCAAATGCCAGGGCTCGTTGCCTGATATTAGCTCCTGTTAGAAAATCCTATGAAAAACAACATTTTTCCATCTTATCTACAATGTAATCTCAAATAGTGCTATTAGGGGTAGCAATAATAATAGTGGGTGTAGTGGTAGTAATAGTACTAATGCAGCATGTGTGGTGTTTCCCTTGTCTATATATTTTTTATGATAATTAAACATATACTTACTCTAAAACCGTTATTTTTAATTCCCAAATCTTTTCTTTATCGAATAGAAAATATAACTTATATAGAGGTTGGTCTACTATGGACGTATTAACAAAATTTACTCTTCTATACTAAAAGGATTCTAATTTTAAGCTAATTTTATTGTTCAAAACGTTTTGGCAACAAAGTCGTCGACAATGGATGCTCGGTCTAGGAAGTAGTGGGGAATATCATTAACGTGGTGTTGTTTGAAAAAAAATTTATGCATATTTTACATTTTTTGATACTAGAGGTTGGGTGAAGATTCCCCTCTTTCAACGATCCTTGGCGACGGTCAGCAATGCCAAAGATTGCCAATAAGTAAAACGCATATCTGTTATAAAATTATATTTTATTCACAAAAGATATGATGAAAATACATTTTTCTGACAATTATGATAAACTATTTTAATTAACGTATTTTTCTAAGAGATCGCATTTATTTCTTGCATGACTTGATGTCGGGTAGAGGCTTTCCACGGCACTTATTCTTCCAGCCGTACCAGGCGTCGAAGCCATGTCTCTGGTAGATCTTCTTAGCGCAAGCTGCAGCCTTCGAAATGTTTTCAGTGATGAGTTCTGCAATTGAATTTAAGAAATTAAAATTTCTAACAATAGTAGTTTAGAATTTTTTTTTCATTAGAGTAAAACCTTGACATTTTTTAAATGACAAAGTTAAGGACCACTACGAAAAACGCGACTAGAGTTCCGACGACGGCAAATAAAGTTGAGAGTTCACAAGTAAAAGAAGTAATTAAGATGCTGGCGATACAAAATTACTAAACAAAAAAAGAAGAAAATCTCTGATCTCACGTTTACAGGTGACGTTGCAATCTTTCCCAGGCTTATTCGTAGTACTGCACCAATATCTGTTGTTGATCTGGAAGAGGCCGTAGTCTCGAGAACCATCGCTGTTTGGTTTGCTTACGATGTCCGTGCGCCGGGAACTCTCACTTTCCACTAAACACACCCCTGCAAGTGACGACAACAGAATTCTTTAGATCTAGTTACATTTCTCAAGGCGATGCAGATTTTAGTGCTTCCATCATCGGTGATTTCTTCCGATCTTAATTTTATCAAGGCTTTTGGGGGTTTACAAGGTCATGATGTGTAATATGCAGACTTGCGGCAACCCTATCTGTCCAGCGCCCTGGGTGGGGATAACAACTGCGCTCTACCCTAACGCCGATACTGGCTAAAAGATTACACTATGGGTCTCATGGGTACCAAATTTCGCAAAAGATGGACTAATCGTTATCATCAACTAATTTTTCATCGGGATTCCCGTAACTGTACTTGTAAATCGTCTTTCTTTATGTAGATTTATAAAAAGATACAGCAATTATATTTACTAATGATACCCAATTATGTGACTTAACACAAATAATCATGAACATTAATCATTTGTTTTTTAATTAATCATCCAGCCAGTTATCAGATACCAATTTTAAAAAGAATTGATTTTTATCGAGGTAAGAAGTAAACTAAGAATTGGTGCAATTGTTACAAATTTTAAAAGCCCGAAATACACTTAAAGATCTCCATGTTCCTCTATCATTGGATGATTTAAATATGCAAAGAATATAATATCCATAAATTCAAAATAACACGTCAATCTTTGTCAGGCTTTTTGTTACAGTCTTAACACAATACTTAAAAACCACTTTAGTTAAATCAACCCACTTTATACCAAAACAAAATCAACGTCTACTTACAGTCTCTCATTTTGTTCTCCGGAAATCCATGCTTTCGTAGCTGACGTACCAGCTCGCAACGAGATAGCTGTTTAGCTTCACATTGGCTGAACACCGCAAGCGCAAACAATACTACGATAAACTTCATGTTAATTTTACAGACTGCAATGCTTGGAAGACTATGCTCGAATGTTAAAAGCAATAAAAAAACATGTCTTTAAATACTGAGCTGAGCTCAAATTTTTCAGTTCAGGGAACTTGGGAATCCCTGGGGTGTTGTAATCAATAATGAATAGAACTTTGATGAGGGAAGTCTTAGGTATCAATGTAAGAAATCGAAAGATAAAAATGTATTACATTACGTATGAACAAAGGAAAATAATTGCACCGTTTTATTGGACCTTCGCTTTGCACTAGACTGGGACTTACGTTCCCTAATAAGTGACTAAACATGATTAACGAGTTTTAGAATTATGTGTAAAGATATAGAATAAGAAAATGATTATTAATTTATTTTGAATACTATTGCTTTGTGAAGAATTCTAAATATTAAATGCAAAAATAATTCCTCTTTTAAGTATTTAGTAGTCACGAACATTCCATTAAATATTATCGAAATCACTATTTTACAATTATTTATAGAATGTCTATGTGTGGCTATGTCCAAAGAATATTTCCTACGTTAATAAATAAATAGTTATATTATTTTTATTATATAAATTATAAAAATTCAGTATTTCTTTCTTTTTAATCCCCTTTGTCTTAAATTTATTTCATCTCAATTTCGTAATAATCTTATCAAGAAATCTATTACTTATTAACAAATGAAGATATATTAATAATGGCTTATCGGTTTTCAAACCTGCATTATGTGCAACCACCAACAGTTTCTTGACATATTACGTAGGTTCTTCAGTATTTATATGTGATATTTTCTAATTTGTATCATTCGTTAACAGGATATCAAATATTTCTGACAACCTAACCTAACAATCAACATGAAACTGGCTATTGTACTCTTTGCTTTAGCTGTATTCAGCCAATGCGATGGCAAACAACTGTCAAGATGTGAACTGGTACGAGAGTTGAGGAATCATGGCTTCCCGGCGAACCAACTGAGAGACTGTAAGTTAACTATTTAAACAAGGATTGATGAGGAACAGAATATAAATTGTTGCAGCCGAAAAAGGAAGATCATGTGAAAATAAGCTTGTTGATTACCTTTCAGTTCTTGGCTCTCAACAAGCAATACGCTGGATTTTCTTCTATAAGAATATTAGTAGATTTTTTTTCTTTATTTACTAATGCTTTTATCATTCCAACTAAGCACTAGGCTTGTGCTAGGATATGGTTTGCGACAAATCAAATGGAATTCCGTACCCCTAACCATTAGGCTATTGGCGCTTAAAATACTCAGAACTGATCCATCCATACACTTATTATCTGTCCTACTTTTCCAGGGGTATGTTTAGTCGAGAGTGAAAGTTCCCGTCGAACTGACGTCATCGGCAAACCAAACAGCGACGGCTCCCGGGACTACGGCCTGTTTCAGATCAACAACAAATATTGGTGCAGTACTACCAACATTCCCGGCAAAGACTGCAATGTCACCTGCAATCGTTAGTTCTATGGTTTCTTTAACGCTTAATTAGTTTTTATTTAGTCGCATTGATTATGGAAATTAAATTATTTGAGTATTAGGATACCTTTGGAATGGATGGATGAATGGAAATCAGAGGAAAGTCATTTGCCATATAACAATGACTTAATTAACGTCCTCTGTATGAGCATTCTACGTTCTATAGATTTATGTTAATTTATGATTGACAGGCTTTCAGCTCATCTCACGAAGTTAGGGTTACAGCAAATAGACTTACCTCAAAACCCTATTTATGTCAATGTAACTGTCATTTTCATATAGTGCATTGTTTTGCTTTGTTTAATACACAAACAAAGCCGGTTGCTTTCGCTACATTAGATATATTTCACAATTGTAAATGATTTATAGATTCTTTATGATTTCCATAGTGACTTTGATGTTATTTCAGAACTTATAACCGACGATATATCGAAGGCAGCAGCTTGCGCTAAGAAGATCTACCAGAGACATGGCTTCGACGCCTGGTACGGCTGGAAGAATAAGTGTCGTGGAAAACCTCTGCCTGATATTAGCTCCTGCAAGTAATTGGAGTATTGTAGCCGACTTATTTGACTAAATAACTAACAATATTATCTTATGATTTGTAAAAAACATAACCTTTGTTAAAATAATCAATAAATGTTCCTTTAATTATTCTCTCGATCTCTCCAGTGTACTTATTCACTTTATTGACAAATATAAAATAAAGATTTTGTGTATATACATGTTTATTAATATTTATACTATATAAACTACTAGCTGTTTCCCGCGACTTCGTCTGCGTGAAGTTTAAAACTTCAAAACTTACGTTCGACCTAACTAACTGTAACTCTAACTATGTTAGAACCGTATTGATTACCGTTACACCGTAACGTAAGTTTCCTTAGTTCGTTCGCTTAGTTTCCTAATATTTATTTGTATCAAGAAATCCTTCACTGATAACAAGTGAAATTGTATTAATTATCGCTAATCTGATATCAACACAAAACTTAATAACAAATCATTCTTTGAAACCACTGAGTTGTTTTGTAACTTGAGTTTCTTGACATAAAGATATCTATGTAGTTAGTCCTTAGTTTCTAAATATGTGATGTTTTGTTTTTCACGTTATTCGTTATTACTAAATCTATCGATTCAGACATTAACCACACCTAACAATCATACTGACCGAATATTTCATATGAATCTGGCTGTTGTAGTCTTTGTTCTAGCTGTATTCAGCCAAAGCAACGGCAAGACCCTAACGAGATGCGAAATGATAGCAGAAGTAATTAAACATGGCGTCCCGACGACGTATTAAGAGACACGCCAAAATTATGGGGAAAGAAAATAAATTTGACCTTCACTTACAAAAAAACAGGTGGATGGTAATAGAAGGTTGGCAACAGGAAAAGTACTCAAACGTACCAAATAACTTACCAAGCGAAACTGTTAATTATTTCTTATTCCTATCCTTCACGTTTCCATTTCATGCCCGTCGTCCCTGATCTGTCCTTTCTATTAAGTTAATTAACGTTTGCAGGGGATTGTTTCGTTGACAGTGGGACTTCCCAGCAAACTGAAATAATCGACAAACCCAACAGCGATGGTTCACATGGATACCGACAGTTACAGATCAATAACAAGTTTTTGTGCACTGATTTTATGATTAAACGGGCATATCAGCAGTAAATCGTAGCAGTAAGTAATTCAACTCCCATGGACATCCGCAACACCAGAAGAACCGCAAACGTTAATTCTATAATGCAAAGAGTAAAAAAGGAAGGATGGAGAATGTATTGGAATAACTCAAAAACTACTGGGCCGATTTCAAAAATTCTTGCAACATTAAAAAGCTACGTAACCACTGACATAGGCTGCTTATTACTTTTTCTTAATTCCACGCGGACGTAATCGCGAGCATCAGTTTTGACTCGTGGTAAATCAAATATGGTGCTATTTCAGAACTTATAGACATTACGATGGCTGCAGCTTGTTAAGAAGATCTAGATGTGGTTTCGATGACTGATATAACAAATGCTAAGGAAACCGTCAAACCAATATAAAATGCTGCAACAAATACACGACTTACGAGTACCTGGCTAAATATCAACCAATACTGTATGATTAAAAATGCAATGTTTTTAAAATCACTTAATAAATGTTCCTTAACCATGTTTTGATTTTTTTAAATAACCTCAAATTATTTCTCACTAGATGTAATAGATATAGATAAGTTATTCATGCGATATTTTCAACATACTCATTTATATTTTTACTTTTTTGAAAACACTTAAAAATAAAGCATAAATATATTGTTTTCAAGCAATGCTTGAGACATCCTGTGTAACAAAAACATCGACTATCGGTAACCTATAACAATTTTCAACAATGGTTTTCCTTACATTTAATTGATTTGCTTGTTTTCTTCAATTGACATGTTTTCAACAAAAGCTTCCTTCATTTACATGACTAAGTAAAATTCCCATTCTAAACATGCATTATCCAGTCCAGTATTTAAACTCGACCCTTTACGTTGGTACATCATTCGTTACTTCGGAAAAACAAACATGAAGTGGTGTATTTTTCTTTTTACTGTTGGTATATTTCTGGCGTGTGAAGGCAGACAGTTATCGAGATGCGAGCTGGTTAGAGAATTGAGGAGATACGGTTTCCCGGAGAATCAAATGAGAGATTGTGAGTTTTTTCTTTTAATTTATAATACAAGGAATCAAACGAGCATGCGGCCACCGGAAATCGAAGCAACCGCTGCTCGTACACATCCGCATTACAGATCTGCCTATCTTCTGTCTGGTCGTGTTATCGCAAAATATTTTATTGCCGGCTCTACCACTAATCAAATGCATTAACAAGTGAAACCTAGAGCAATGTTTATACAACCATGTCTTATCTATCAGGGGTATGTCTCGTTGAAAATGAGAGCTCCAGACGTACCGACGTGATTGGCAAACCGAACAGAGACGGTTCCCGAGACTACGGCCTTTTCCAGATCAACGATAGATACTGGTGCAGCAACACCAATGCACCTGGCAAGGACTGTAACGTCACTTGCAAACGTAAGTCCTTAAACATTACGAAATAGAGTGATGAGATTTTAAATGATGAGCGTAAAGGGTAACGGAGCGTAGCTGAGGATTAAAGGGGCTAAAGGACCAAAGAAGTTTATTCTATTGAATGATCTGCATCCATTGGCCTTTGGAAGTAAGATAAAATTTATATAGAAGGAGACAAGATCGTTACAGACTAGATATTCACACTTATGAGTTATTTTATAATATATTGTTTCTGTTTTTTGGTATAAGATTCTAATGAAAATAAGACAATTGTGGTAGTCTTTTTGTCATTTTGTCAGTACCTAAATGTAACTTTCATAAGCACACGAAGACTTAGATATTGTGAAGTCTCATATAAAATCTGTGAGATTTAATTAGATATTTGTTAGATTTTCATTTAATTTAGGAATTAATTCGTGTTTGACTTTCAGAGTTGTTGTCTAATAACATACGGGATTCAGCAGTTTGCGCTCAGAAGATTTTCAGACGACATGGCTTCAACGCTTGGTATGGCTGGGTAAACCGCTGCAGTGGTAAACCTTTGCCCGATATTAGATCTTGCTAGAACAAAGAAAACAAATAAAAATATACAAGAATATATTATGCAAAAGATCGTTTAATATCATATTTGACGGTTCTTGGATTATTCCTCTTTTCCACCTTCCACCCATTCCAGTCAGATTGAAACTATTTCGATCATAAAAAGTAGAGATAAAATCTTTGCAAGTGACGCATATGTACGTATGTACGTGTATGGTATTAATATTATTGTCCAAATAAGCATAGCAAGGTATTTCAAGTGAAGTCCCAAAGATTAAAAGTAACTAGAATCATAACAATATACTTAAACCGATTCATACAAAGGCCCAAATAAATTTTGTAGAGTTATTTATTATTTTTGTATTGCGTTTTATTTACAGTTCTAATTTTTTGTGACTGAATTGCCACTGTTTGCCTTGAAGAGGCATTTACAGCTTCACCGGGCTTGAGGTGGCCGACAGATGGCGCTTAGCCTAAACCTCGTTTATGAGTAACTAAGCTCGAGGGCTCCCTCAGGAGCCTTGGCACGGGCCGTTACTTCGTTAACTACATTTCTAACTACGTCTTACTGTACACTTGAAAATAAACTTTCGCACAACTGTTTTGCCTCGCTTCCTATGAGCTTATATGGAGGTGCGCACACGTCTCGATTTATAGTTGTGCAACTAAACAGTTGAATTTGTACAATATATTTTAGAAAAAATTAAACAATACATTACATCCAATTATTTAATATCACACAAACATTTAAACTCACATTAAGACAATTGTACACAAAAACCTATCATAAAGAGATTATTAAAAAGTCTTCGGTTTTGCTCTTTCTTCTTCTTAACTTCTAGCAAGAACTGATATCGGGCAGAGATCCCTGACACTTGTTCCTCCATCCATACCAAGCTCTGAAACCGTGGCGTTTGAACACTTTCTTAGCGCATTTCGACGCCTTCGTGATGTCATCAGTTATAAGGTCTGGAAAATAATATACAAATATTCAAAAATAACTATTATCTTTTTATATACGAAATTAAGTATGGAAATAGACATTTTGTGAAATCAAAAACTTTATAGGTACATATATAAAGCACTAGCTTTTGCCCACGACTCCGTCCGAATGGAATTTAAAAAAAATAAGTAGCCTACATGTTCTTCCAAAATATCATCTACATCTGTGCAAAATTTCATCATGATCAGTTCAGTGTTTTAGGCTACAAACTCTATCAAACATCTATCCATCTATCCATTTAAACTTATTACCTCGCAATTATAATACTAGTAAGATACTAAGAAGTAAGAATATAAAAATTATAATTACTTTGTATTAAATAATTCTTATCTCTTTAATTAAGACAAAAATATGTATTAAAGTAAATGTTACGACAATGGAATTTAAAATATTCAATTTGCGTTACTTACCAGCACACGTGACATTGCAGTCTTTACCAGGAGAGCTTGTATTGCTGCACCAGTATTTATCGTTGATCTGGAACAGACCGTAGTCCCGGGAACCATTCTTGTTTACTTTACCGATCTTGTGCGTGCGCCCGGAACTCTCGCTTTCCACCAGACAGACCCCTGTTAATTCAAGTATATTAAAATAAAAATTACCGGAAAATGGAGAGAAAATTAATAAATATAAGCAAAATTTATGTAAATATTGTAGAAATGCGTTATCTTTAAAATAAAGTCTGTTATTGGAATGCAGACGTAAGGGTAAAGCAAGTTTTAATACTCAAGACGCGATGAAAATCCAGCCAGTATGTGTAAATTATTTAAAAATAAATTATTTGATGTACTTACAATCTCTCATCTTATCCTCAGGGAAACCATGACTCCTCAACTGCTGTACCAACTCACATCTATTCAGTAGTTTAGCTTCGCATTGTAAGAACACGGCGAGAGAAAACAAAATTATTAAGAACTTCATATTGATTAGATATTGTGAATTTTATAGGAACGACGCGTCTGCACTTACAAAGAGGTGTAGTTAATATGACGATTGTAGAATCTTTGTATCTCTTAAATATGTTTTGATGCATATATATAGGATGTAATAAAATATGGAAACGGGGACTCCCAGTTATCATACAACGTAAGGCTAAGGTTATAATGTTTTGAACTCTTACTATATTAATATACAATGTGTATTGAATTACGTAGAATATTAGAGTCTTCATACATTGAGTTTTAACACGTTTAATGTAACAATTTTCATTCTTAAGTGTACTTGCATGGCGGGTTAATGGCATTCAATATGTTTGAAGTTTGTTTTTAATTTTCTATATTTTTTATAAGTAAAAATATTTTGTTCTTACTTTACTTACATTATCTACTTATACTAATATAAT
>LD688971.1:7000913-7013179 GCA_003118335.3 Papilio memnon | reverse complement strand
AGGTTTAATCGACTAATTGCTATTAAGTTGTAAAATTAAAAGCCTTTTATTGGCTACAGTCAAACAAAACATCACAAAACCTTTGAAATTATAGTTATATTTATGATTTAAAATATCATTTTAAGTTCAGTTACATTTCTTTAATTTTTATTTTGGAATGAAGTTTTAATGAGATTATTTTAATGTTATTTATATGTATTTAATTTCTCTTTACATTCACATACGAGGTTTAATACCCGAATCTCTAATGACCACTCGCCGCTGATTGCTAATAAAATAAAAATTGCATTTAAAAATGTGAAATATTTTTTATTACTTTTTTTTAATAAAATTTCCTTAGATTTGTATAGATAATTCTTAAAAATCTATTCTTTTACGAGAAACTTAAGCTGTAAAATTGTGTCATCTCAAGCGTAAATAAGACTGGTCTTGTAAAATGGCGGAAAGTGTGTTAAACAATAATTATGCAAATAAAAATGTATAATTTTAAGACTTTTGTAATGCGGAAAAACGAAACCGTATTTTACTTACTGCGTTGTAATTTAGCTGTAAATTTACACCAATTTCTTTCTTTGTAAATTTTCTGTGATGTTTTATATATGTAATTCGATTTTAAAGTAAATAAATAAATGTTTATTGTTAAATTTGTTTTATTTTTAACTAGCTTTCGCCCGCGACTCCGTCCGCGTGGAATTCAAAAAAACAAAAACACAGACAAATTGAGTACCTCCTTTTGGAAAGTCGGTCAAAAATAAGTAGCCTGTGTTCTTCAAGACATCATCATTCATCATTCATCATCTATATCTATGCTAAATTTCGTCGACATCCGTTCAGCAGTTTAGACTACAAACTGTAATAAACATCCATCCATCCATCCATCTAAACTTTCGCATTTATAATATTAGTAAGATAATAACAAAAAGGAGGTTCGCAATTTACTGTATGTTTTTTTCGTTGCGCAATAAAAGTCAAAGATGTTATCAATCCGTTTATTGTTTTATAAATATTCGTAAATTTAATAAAAGTAACTAAGCTATTACACATTTTATAGTTTTATTAAATTGTCTTTGTTATTTAATAACTAGGTGCATTCAGGATATTACATCCATTTTACTCTTTTTTTTTATCTTTTACACCATAATTTTGCAGTAAGTTAATCTTACTACTAGGTTACATAAAAATATGTGATTTTTTTTTAGCCAATTTCATGTGAAAATGCAATTAAACTATGAAGCAATTATACATGATTAAGGCCATTTTAGTAACAAATATATGATTGTAATTTAAATTATAAAAATAGTAAAAACCGGGGAAATTTTCCAGATATTTTTTTCGTTACTATTTCTGTACATGTAAAGACATAGCAAAAGAAATGAAATGTTCAAGCACCAGTTAGTAATTACGTTTTCAAATATCATTTTTTTTTTACACTATGATGGAATTTTAGACCACAAGTCGCTCCAATCATTTATACGATCCTTCACATCTAGAACTGACCAATTTGGTGACGGTACATCGGGGGCTAGCCAATTAAAATCATCCAAATTATCCCAATTGTTACTATTTCTATCTAACGAGGACATATTAAAATGCTTCTCCAAATCCTCGTAGACTAAATTATATGGCGCTGTTCTAATCTCCATACAATCTTCGACAATACCTTTGCTTGTTACGTGAAGATATATGTCGCAGTTTGTAGAACTATGCATACGTAATTGTTGACAAGCTGCGACTATTTTACAATTCGTGCACTTCTCAACAAACACAGAAGATGTAACCGGGCCTGATAGAACAATACAATTATCCATATTTGTCATATGCAATGTCCCCATGACACCTTTCAAACCGATTGTGCAGTTCTTTAAATTCCTCAATGTCACATCTCGTTGGAATAACACATCATTTTCAAGCAATAAAACCTTCCCGTCTTTAGAATCGAAACCGAATAACTTATCATCCCATTTATTGCTGTCAATCTTAACACCATCCTGTTCATCTGATAATTGTTTCTGGTTGTCCGATTTGGGAAGTTTTTTCCTTGTGAATCCAAATTTCTTCCGAGGGACATATTGGTCTTCTAATTCGTAACATTTTGACTGTAATGTCTGTACAATGCCCAAGTATTTCCGCATATTGAACTCTTTAAGGAAGAACGATGAAGTGACAACATATTTTTGCAGTTCGTTGACTTCTCTTTTAATATTGTCAAAATGAGTAGGTAATATTGAAGTTTCTAACGTCGGTACTTGAGATAGCAACTGTTCTATATACTCGGATCTGATTTTAAAAGCTCCAGAGAAGAAGTCTTCGTTTTCATTAGAAGCGTCAACTTCTTCCCTAGCCTTGTGTGCCTTTTGTAGTTTTTCTAAGCGTTGTGCGTCCCTCCGACTCAACCTCTCTAATACAGAATGTCTATCACTCATTTCTTCAACAATTCCTCAATCTTCTTATTTAAATCGGAATCTTGTTTACTTGCTTCTTTAAGTACAGCTACTGTGTCACGGGAGAATTTCCTTGTGTCAGTATGCTTGGAGCCCTCGTCAAACTGCAAATAGAAAAGTAAGTTAGATGTTGAAGACTTTTTATCTTATGTTTCATGATTATGAAAACCTAAACGGTGAATGAAAAAGTCAAACATCCGTATATGATCAAACTTGATGAATCAAAATAGAAGGATTAAAAATATGTTTCTTTTATATGGTACTGATTCTGCTAATATTTTTTATTTTCTCAATAGGATCAATAGATAACTGAAAATGAATTAACTAATGAATGAACTATTCACTTTTTTAATTTGAAAGGGACAAGTTTCACTATTGGACATTTTGATCACAATTATATTGAACTCTCGTATTATTGTAATTCTTAAATATATATTCCAATAGCCATATAATGTTGCCATGAGATTCCATTTCTCCATTCTCTCAACAAAAATAAAACTGTGGTGTGTATTTTACACAGATATTTAATTAATGGGAATCCATGCTGACTACGCTGATGAAATGAAACGAATTAAAATGAAAACTTGATAAAACTCTTATTAGGACAATTTAATAAACACAACAATTTTTTTTTAGCCAGATTCTGAATTAAAAATTATCCAATCTTACTAATGAAATTAACCAGTCACCAAACATTTCCCAACATACTAACTCTTTTAGTATATATAAAACCACTTTACATGCAATCCCACTCAGTTTAGCCAAAACTTTACAATAATAAACTTTATTCAAGTCTGTTTTAACCATTTTTTTAATAGACTTTTTTGTTAGTCCTACATTAATTGTAGGTTTAACACAAAACAAAGTTATTTACAACATTTAAAAGCCTTTAGATCTAGTAACTACAAGTTACATAAGTCCAACATTGTCTATTGCTAAGCCCAAATCAGTGACCAAACAACCAATGCAATACATTGAAATATAATGACCTTCTTAAGCAGTTCATCATCAGGTTTGACCACACAGAAAAGTCCATAACCGATGACTCCAAACGTGAGTATCCAAAAACCGGACTTAATCGCAACACTCATCTCACCAAGTTATATCTTGCCTTCGCTAGACCACACTTTTTGATCTAACTCACGAGTCTTATGACCTGCAATGTATTCTCCAATACCGTAATATCCTTCCAAGATAAAGTTGTAATTATTATGCATATACAGTCGAAAATCTGAAATTTAAAATATGTGTGAAGGTGTGAAGTCAAAACACTATTTTTATATCCCAATGAGTCAAATGACATTTCAGGTATTGCCGGCTTTTTGAACTTCTTAAATAGTTATGTGCTCAGATGTGCCACTACCGGAAAAACGTAAATAAAATCAATTTCGTTTTTGTATACTTAATAAGTGTATGGTTACTGTTTTTTGATAATTTTTAACATTAATTTAAGCGTCTAATAGAGGTGAAAGTTATAGTTTAAAAAACTGGTACCATGGGTACAACACTGCACTGAAAAAGCTAACATTTTTTGAAATTCAACAATTGCATGTGTCAATAGACTTGCTGCGATTAAAAAATGGGATTTAAATATGATTTAAACACTTTGTAATATATATTTTTTGTGACGAATTGCCACTGTTTGCCTTGAAGAGGCATTTACAGATTCAACGGGCTTGAGGTGGCCGAGCGCAGATGGCACTTAGCCTAAACCTCGTTTATAATAAATTGGATGACTACAATATAGGTGTTCGAATTGTCAGATCAAAATATACTATTTTTTTGCTATCAACTATACTTGTCATTTTGTTGTATACTTTAAACTGATGGTTATTTTATTAGTCTAAAATCTTTTCTGTAAAATTATTAAACCCACCTCTATCGGTGTTCAACTTGAAGTATAAACCGTACGATATTGCAAATCCAATAGTTTCAGCAACAAATACAGTCCCAAGCGTATAGGTGAAAAATCTTTTGAAGGCCGGTTTCGGCTTTTTTGTAAGCATTATACGATTTAAGAATCAAAATTATCAAATCCCCCGATCGACCGAAAATTGAAAGAAATTTAGAACAAGATGTCGCATGCGGTGACGTAAGAAACAGATAACTACATGTTTTGTACAGACTACCAATAATTACCAATTTTAAAATAAATAGGTTTCAAATTGAAACCTATTTATTGAAACTTTCAATCACCATGCAACAAATGCTGTAAACAGTTTTGTAAAATACGATATTTATTAACAGGTTTTTGTGTTTTAAAACTAATAAAATGTCAAATAACCTAGTTGTCAGGATATTTATTTGAGAAATCGGTATTTTGTACATGACAACATTCTAACATTGGCCGCGCGCGCGAAAATTGATTCGAAAGTTGAGCAAACAAGGAAACAAGCAGCAGTT
This sequence comes from Papilio memnon, assembly GCA_003118335.3. Lineage (NCBI taxonomy): Eukaryota > Metazoa > Arthropoda > Insecta > Lepidoptera > Papilionidae > Papilio > Papilio memnon. Next base: position 7,008,335 of record LD688971.1, on the reverse strand, counting down.
TGTAGCAAATTCTAATGAAAGAAAGGATTTAAGAAAAGTTCAATATATTTGGTTTAAATTAATATTTATTGATATAATAAACTGTAATCAATTCAGTTCTGATTCTGAGGTCAGTGTAATTTAGTCTTCAGAATTTATTCTTGAGCTGAAAATAAGTATTTTTTTTTATTTTAGGTAAATAAATAAAATCTAAACATCACGACACGATACCTTCGTTATCTTCCTCATCGCAACTGTCCGTACATGCACGTAGCTCTGTAACTGAATATTTTTCAATACAATCTTTAGGTATACGTTTGCTTAGAGGTCCCTGAAAAAGCATAGATATTAATTAAAATACATTTTAAACAAATATTTACACAAAACGGTGTATTTTTTTCAATTTGTAGTAACAATTTTGAAAAGTAATTCTTACAATAAGCTCCACCGGCTGGTTGTTGATCATGTGGTGCCGGAATCTCATCTGGTAACCCTCGATCTGGTTGTCTATGCATTCCCCCTCGCACGACAGCCACTCATCCCAGCCCGACATCGGACAATTGGGATCCGATTCTTCAGAGGTGATTTCCATGCTTGACCTAAAAGTTTATGCTGTTAAAACCACTACCACACATTTATCGCATTATTCCGTAAGGTCTTACAAATGCATTTTTTATGGGTTTTACATACGTTCTGTACATTGATTACTCACTCTTTTTGTGAAGTAGCAGGAGTAGAGGCGTACGCTTTTTCTGTCTCCTCGACCTCTGTTAACAGATTAATCAAGGATTACATTAATACCTTCTTTGTCTTATGGTGTGTCGCTCTTTATCGTCTTACCTTCAGTTTCAGTGGCCTCAGACGTAACCTCGGCAGTAACTGTGCGCGCGTACGTTCGTATGAGGTCGAATTGCAGCCGAGCGAACGGACGGACCTCTTCTTTGGGCACGGAAGGGTTGATTACCGCCGGAGAAATCGGCTTAGGCGGCATTGTCTCATCGTTTGAGGACTGAAAATAACTCGTATTTTACAACTTCCATCACTAAAAAGAATACTCAGCTCAGAAACCCAGACTCGGGTCTAGGCATCGAAGATGACATGGTTGGAGACAAAGATGCTTGTTTATGGTTTCATTAAATTTTTGTTATCTTTTGTGTACTAGCTGGTACCAGTTGTGTTCAACAATTTGCATTGCGCGACTTACTTCAAATTTCTTCCCGCTATCAGTCCCGGCGTCCATTGGATACAGGTTGAGGGTAAGATTGTTTGCCCAGGTGCCGGTCCTGACGTCACACAGCTCCATATTGGAGACGCCGAGGAACCAGTCTGGAGAGGGGATGAGCGCGGTGACCAGAGACACGAGGTGATGCTCGCGCGTCACACGAAACATTGACGTCGTCATCATGTTCGTCTTTTGTGGTGCCACCGCTTTTATTATTGTCCGTATGTTGCGACCTAGCTATAACATTGACAAATTAAATAAGACGTTATTTTACATTGTCTATTCCAGTTTTTAATTGCCAGTCATATTGGTCTGAATGCCAATCATGATGTTCAACTTGTGATGTTTCCGTAAATTTAAAATATTTGGTATTCTTACCTGTTTCATAATCTCAATCTCTAATTGCGTTGTGTTCCCTTGCTCTGCCAACCTCTTGAGGCCTTCACTGGCGTCGGAATTGTATTTGAAAACGTTGAACTTGCTATTGTGTGAGGCACCTACAACGGCACTGAATCTCGCCAAATCCTCGGACTCGGGGAACATCTTGGAATGCGTGTTGTAAGACCACATCCCTTCGAAAGTAAGCTGGAAGAGGTACCTCTGTTTATACATGTTATATTTTGTAAAAAAAAACACGTAGCACAGTTGGGTCTTGTTGAACCAAGAATTTGATGAACATTTGCTGAATATATAACTAACCAATAGAATTCTTTAACACGTGGAAAAGCGTAAACACATGCTCCAAAGAATCCTATTAAAACCCATCCGTCGACTTTTATTTTTTAGAAAAGAACAGTCTTTAGTTCTGAGGTGACTTCATGTGCATTGCATACGTACTAAATAGCGTGCGTCCTCCGGTGCAGTACAATTATCGTTCTTAGTAGGCTGCATGTCGAGGACATTCCGCCTGTCTTCGCACACCCGCTTCGACAGCGGCCCATCCTGTCGGTACCACACGTCGCGCTTTACCGCCACTACTGCATTGATGGTCACGCATTTGTTCTCCTTCTTTGGTGCTTTCCAGTAAGCCTAAACATTAAAAAATGTAGAAACATAGATCAGGCAATGGTTAAAATTGAGTTACATGTATGACCCACGTGTCAAACTCTGGTTAACTACAGTCTTCGCGACTTTACCTCGACGGAAGTCTTTGGCGTCAAGTCAGTCTGGACCACGGAGTTATTACACTTCTTGTTGGGAGTTGTCTCCGAGTGGGGTGCGGGGAAGACGAAGCCAGGGTCGAGATGCGCCGTCTTTTGCGGGTTTTTGTCGTGAGGCTTGATATCACCGCGTGCCCAGATCGTGAATGCGATGAATGTTGATACACCGTCCATCGATGATAAACGAACTGTGACATTTATAAAAGGTGTAGATTTAGTCAGGTCTTTCGTGCACTAGGGACTTTAATAATTTTCATCATAACTTTGAATTGTAGTCTATATATCTAAGTTATTTTACTTACTGGTATATTGTCGTGTAGGTATATATTTGTCATTAACTCCAATGATTTCTATTTTGAACCTGCTGTCTGGCGGCAGCGGGTCTGTGGTGGTGCCCAGCGGCCGACGGTCGCACAAAATGTCCTCGCATGTACATATTGTGAATGATAATAATATAAGTACTGCAAACATGTAACCTAAAAAAGGTAGCAATCAGAAGATTTTGAACTAGAAGTTAGAGTTCTTTAACGATGATAAACGAATGAAATGTGAAACTGCATGTAATATTACTGGTCTAGGTAATTAGGCCGAAGGGTGCATTACAAGACATTCTATACTAACGATTTTTAACAACTCCTGATTGTCAGAAGACACAAGAGAGTATTAAATATCCTAGTCAATTTGATAATTTCGATACGTTTGTAGATATTTTTGCCTTTTTTGACTACTCCTGGACTCTATCAGAGTTTTTCAGTAACTACCTTAGGCCATAATCCGTGTCGGATCAAGGATTGTAGGATCATATCACAGAAGATGAGCAGAATGTCTCTTTACGTATTGTAGGGTTTACGCTTTACGCATTTGTCTTTTATGAGTATATTTAAGGACTAAAGGGAGAAGGTATATTTTAGTTCGAAGTCAACTTTAATGAGAAAACCAATAGTGGATACCAGACTCGATATATTTCAGTCTGTGATCCAGTCTTACTCACCCATTTATGTTATATCCAGTAAACGCGCACGACAGTCTTTTGTCCTGACGAGGGACATTGTGTCAGAATTAGACTACATCAACGTGATGGCGCCGGTTCATTAATTAATGTTAAATTGTTGCATCACGTTAAATTGTGCCGCCTACACCTTTCGACGCAATCCTTTATACTATTGTGATAGTTGATTTTAAACCTAATTTTTAGGACGATAAAATATAGATTAGCATGGATTGCTGAGAGTTTTACTATACTAAAAATTCATTGACAAGAACTCCAATAAAAACTACGTTCATTCAGTTTTTATTTGTATGAATATAGGATAATAATACTAATATTAGTCTGTTTGAAACAATATTGGTTTCTTGTATATTATATAGATCTCTTATCATTCTCCTTCCTCTTTCTTTTTAAATTATTCATACTATTCTAAACGTATGGAATCCATAAAATAAAACGCACATCTATGTTATCAAATTTATTTTATTTACTATACCATCTTAAAAAGTAGAAAATATCTTACTTAAAATTACGTATATCATTGCTAACACGCTATTTAGTACATTACTATCTTGCTAGTTTCCCCTAATTATTACAACATTAGAAAACACTTAATCAAAACTTGAAGGTGTGCCTTTTCCTCGACTGCCAGGGGTAGCCGGGAGCTATTGGCTCCATAACATGCCGCTCAACTGCAAATCAAAATAATATATTCGTATGATCAAACAAGGATATCTAAGCCGGTGTGATGCGCTGCTAGCACGATTAGTTCTATCTGATAATATGTATAATACAATCTAAATAGACATAGAAAATGACATAAAAGATAAAAATATTATTACCTGTTGGCTCTTCAATGGAAAAATCATCAGAACATTTATCTTCGCACTCCTCCCTTTCGAATGTATCGTAATGAAGTTTACAGAATCTCGGCACTTCCTTCGTTGCTTTGTGTTTGGCCTAAACATAACGAATATCATTAATAACAATGAATAATTAATTAAACCCTTTTTTATATCATAAGGTGGCTAACGAGCAAGCGGCCGCCTGAATCCGAGAAAGTGGCAAAGCGTCTACCCATGGACATTCGCAATTACAGTTGCCTACCCTTAATCAACGGAGGAGTTACACATGAAGAGGATATTTCCCCTTTCTATGCGTCACCTCTACCGTCAAATCCACTTTCCCTTCCCATCCTTTTTTTCTAACGAAAGAGTGGGAATGAAAAGGGACTAACCCTACACCTAAAGAAGGTCACTCACGTGTGGGTCATACTTCTCCACAGCAACTCCGTCCACTAAATGGTATCTCTCCCGCCATCTGTAGCCGATTATCTGACCGTCGATACATTCCCCTTCGCATTCGCTCCACTCCTGCCATTGTGACATCGGACAGTCCTCCGGGGATTCCGGGTCCGTCACAATTGGTGTCTCACTGTTATACAACATCGCACGTTTTATATCAGAAATTCACCAAATTGTTTCTCATAGCGCCTTTCCGGTTTCGATGACCCTCTTCTGCTATATGTCGTCTTGAAATTGTGACATTTTTTTTCCCGTCATTTTGCACCATCGTTGGGATATCGTGCTATTTGCACGTTGCGTGTGAACACATACATTATGCAATTATTATATTTACCGCAATAAAAGGTAAGTTATCTATTCTATGATATGGAGTAGCGTTTTAAGCGTTCGTTAAGGTGACGCATACTTGTTTAAAGATCGGAGATGGGCGGAATAGCATCGACTGAAATATTAGCATTTACATTAATACCAATAGAACCGAGCTCTTTGTTATTTCAGTCTACGGTATCGGTCCAAAGTATTAGTTTTTTTTATATCTGGGCGGCCCGAGGTCATCGAAAGCTGCGCAGTGACTAAAATTTGCCTAAAACATTGTTTTACGCCGAGATACGTGACAACTACTGTATTATGTTTTGTAAGCCCATCTCTGATACCATGAATGATGAAATGAACATAAGTTATCAAGTAAGCCTCACCGGGCGCGCTCCCCGCTACCTAGCTCTGTGTTTTGGTACCTGGAAGGCGCATCGGGCTCCGACGGACTCGGCTCTTCTGTGTCCGCCTCTGTTTCTGTCGTTGTCACCTCCGTTGTTGTCGAAGTCACCTCTTCTGTTGTCAAGATATATTCCAACATGTATTTTATAGTACAACTTCTTCGAATTGGGACAATACAGGGAATGAGGTGGTAAATCACAGATAAACTAAGTTTAATTGAAAGACAAACTTAAACTATCAAAAATGTTTGGGGAACTATTCGGGTTATGTTAGCAAATTATAGAAAGCTGTCTAGTCCCATCACTTCACCTATCAATGTTTTATGAATATTACCAGTAGTAGACTTTTCCTCCTCCGTTGCGGTGGTTTCTTTGCCTTCCTCCTCCTCCACGCACTCCTTATGGTAAGTGCGCACCAGTTTGATCCTCAGTCTGCCGAACGGATGCAGTTCTTTCATATCAGTTTCGTAGAAAGGTGACTCTTTGTCGTATGAACTCATCTGAACTCTGGATATAGCGTCTTGAGGAAACGTTGCGATATTCATTGACTGCGAACAACACGTTATGCTGACAAGATTTTTTTTCTTTAATGTTAATAGTTATTTAAGGATTAAAATAATTCACCTCATAAGACACACCACTGTCAGTTCCCGCGTCCCACAAGAACAGATTGAGCTCCCGTTCTTTGACCCATGTATTGTCGTTCTGACAAAGCTCAAACCGCGTGACGCCGAGGAACCAGTCCGGAGAGGGGTGGATTCCGACAGCCACACTGACCAAGTGGTACCTCTTGTCAGCACGAATGAAGGCATACGTCGGATTGTTCATCTTTGGATAACCGTGACCTTTGCCTTTCACCATCGTGCGGACGCATGTGCCGATCTAAAAGTCGCATTGTTGGTTTTGGAATTCAATTATGTTTAAGAAGAAATGGTACAAACAAACGTCAAAAATCCCTCCCTTTCAGTTGCTTGTCTAATTGTAGTCGAAATAATTTCTTTAACAACAACGAAAAAACGACTTACTTGTTCACGAATTTCCCCTTCAAATCTGCTTGTGTTGGCGTGTTCCGCAAGTTCTCTAAAACCGTCTGTAGCAAGCGCGCCGGGTGACCACAGCGTGCAGTCGATAGCGTGGGACGCTCCCACCAGGTCACTGTACCGCGGCTCCCACTCCTTCTCGGGGTATAAACGAGGATGCGTATTCCGAGACCAAATGCCTGTGAACGCAATCTGTGAAGTGTGTAATAGTTTATAGGTCTTTACAAAAAGACTGCAGAAATGATGATGAGTTTGATATGCTGCATAATCGAGTACCTCGTATTTAGCTTCGTCACAGATCTGGCAGTCGTAGTTGAGCTGTGGTGTAACATCATCCGGCTGTCTCAAGTCCTCACAGAGCCGCTGTGTTAACGGCGGACCATCTTCGAACCATACCTCGTCCGTCTCTACGACCATAGCACGTAGAGTAACGCAGCCATTGCCTGATTCTGGAGCTTGCCAATACACCTGTTTAGGGTTTATGTTAATAGTTAGATGTATTTGAGACGTTAATTATACAAGGTAGGTATTTATACAGGTAAAAGCGGTTACCTCAACAGACATTTTAGGCGACGCTATAGCATGTTCAACGGAATACAAACATCGATCGCTAAATTTCGCAGATATCAAGTCTTGCGGTCGAAGATGACCGGGGAAGAAAGCTATCATGCGTCTAGGGTTACTTGGATCAGGCTTGGTGGCGCCGTCCGCTGATATCATGAAGCCAGTGAACCTTGAACCACCATCAGTTGATGTGATTTGAACTGAAAAAGAGCTTTCTTTACTTCCTAAGCTCTCATTATTTATTGCCGATCTATATCTTGTATACAATATTTTATCTTTGTATATCTCATTAGCATACCGTGAGATTTTTTTTAGTTCTACTCTATTAGAGTCAGAACGAAATCTTGTCAGTTTCATTACAACGTTTTCAAAGTTTTACTAAAAAAATATGTTCAATACCTGTGTATAGCTGATCAGGCATGTAAGTGTCTTCAGCACCGACCACAGTCAAT